>JAMKCH010080507.1:0-11637 GCA_023653785.1 Ophioderma brevispina | reverse complement strand
AACAATCAATACTATATTTGACGAGAGTCATCATTTAAAATAAAATGTCAAACATATTACGTTTCTATGCTGCCAATATGGGGTACTGTTGTTAGTTTAACCCCTTTATCGGCACTCTACATGGCCGGCACCTCACCGATGACAAAAAATAAGGACAAATGTCACTATTTCTCCAGGTGTAGCACTCTACAGGTTCACTGTATTTAGGGGATCCATCAAGCCTTAAAAGGCTCAACGAAGGGTTGAACCCTACTCAGATACACTAAAAGATTGAGAGGTTGTTTTTAGGGTTCAATTCGAGGGTGCTGAGTTCAAATCGCTGCATGCAAATGATTAAGTGGTGGAAAAAAGGAAAGTGGTGAATGAAATGCTGAAATTCTTGTTTTGTTTTTAAAGGGACATACCGTTATTATAAACATAGCTTTTTAATACGGTACAAGTATGCACATCTTCAAGAAGAAAAGTTCAATGTAAATTTAAGGTCAGGATATTAAATTGTTGATTTTATTTTAGTAAAATGTATGAAAACCTTTACGCCTAACTGATTAAAGGAGTACTTACCTGATTTAAGAGCTAGTGAAGCAAAGCGCCAACGGGGGATGAATTATTTGCACTTAAACCTTTAAACGGTGGTGACAAATTCCTGCTAACAATGGCAGCATCATACGAGTAATAGAAGGACTAATAATTCTTTTCAGAAAGTATAAGTTATAATTTGACAAGTCAAATAAGTACTTGACTCCAGTCCGTCTTTCAAGTGAGGGCAGAATTTTGGTTACACTGTTATACTGTGATAACAAAACGATGTCCTGATTGACTATGAAATGTCAAGGTCATGATCTTATCGTCTAAAAAGGTCTGGGGCACTGCATATCTGAACTGACGGTTATGTGTCTCGGCCTTCAGGTGAAAAGATAGGGGCTTTCAGGTAAATGGTACCAAATAATGTGGTCATTCAGTGCACAGCCTGAATAAGAATGGGTTGTAATCAGTGTGTTGTAACTTAAGAAGGGGCCATGAGGGTAAAAACTGAAGTTCAAAATAGGAAGTGCGTCTCTCCAGAGTCAAAATTGTAATGAAATATAAAATTGGTCAAAATGTGCGAGAGGAGTGTGCAAATTTTGAATGGATGTTAAAAATTGTTTAAAAAGTGGATCCTTTAGAAACAAGTGAGATTTTTAAAAAGGGGTTTGGTTATTGTGGTTAAAAGGTAATTAGACCAGCCAGAACAAAAAGGGGTCATTGTATACAAAAAATGTTAGAAAAAGAGGGTCAGATCTTGAGTGCCCCCCACCCCAACACCACCACCGGGAAAAGGTGGAAACTGTAAATATGTCTTATGGTATGGCATTCATCTAGGTACAGTGCTCGGACTCTGGCACAAGGCAGAAGAAAGAAAACTGTTTTTGAGCACAAACTGCAGACTTGTCCATGGGTATTTCATGATGGAATGATAAGTTACACATACATTGTTTTGGCAACCGGGCTTTTCAAATCTGTGAAAATAATAGCGTTTTGCAGTTGTGCTAAACCAGTTTGTCTGTCTTTGTAGTCTGCGAGTTTCACGTTCTTCAACGAGGACAATGGGGGGTGGACACGCCCAGCAGTAGGCGACAGCATCATGAAAAATAAACAAGATCAATCATGTTTAATTGGCGACGCCACTTGTTCAGTCCCCGATCAGTCCACGACTTGAAAAACGACGGCACAAGTTGTGAATGTCGCTTGTAAAGACTGCCGTTTTGATTGTTCGCCGAGTTGTTGACGCCAAACCCGAAAGGTACAAGGGTCACATAGAAGACAACCTGCGACGCGGACCCGACCTCTAACCAACTACACCAGACCACATTTTTTCAATCGGCTGCAGTCTTGTCAAACATACAAACACTAAAGGTATAGTCACACAAAGACAGCTCACGAACCAAACACTTCTGACTACCCAACTAGCATTTTTTTTCAAAATCGGCTACAGTCTGTTTCAACTTGCAAAATTTTACAATTTTTCATCCCGACCAAGGATGATTAGTCTGCGAGGCTATCCCCGTCGTCAAACGAGACAAGGGATGCTGAAACGCGAGCGTAGCGACAGCATATGGAATTAACAAGATCCACCATTTTAATTGCGACGCCACTTGTTCAGTCCCCGATTAGTCGCCGACTTGTGAAAAGACAGGCGCAAGTTGTGTGACAGGTCGGGTCAAGACTGTTCTCGATTGGTCGCCAGTGTTGACACCAAGAAAGGTCCCGTCACCGTCACATGATGACAACCCGCGACGCGACCCAACCTTTCCCACACAAGACCACATTTCTCTCCAAATCGGCTCATGTCTTGTTCAAATTACAAGACAAGAGATGCGCAATCGCCGAGCAGTAGGCGATTCGCATGTTCACTGTTCAGTTTCTCAATCAGTCGCCGACCTTAGCACTCGACACAAAAAAGTGGCTGTCAAGACTGCAAGTCGGCGACTTATCTTCGTAGTCGCCGAGTTTAGTCGCCGATGCAATTAAGTCCAGTTGGCTTGCATTTTCTCTCCCGTTGGAGTAGACTCATTGCCGACACTTTCCAACTGCACCCAACAATCATGATGCGCACACCCCTCATCGGCTACCGCTTCCAAAACCGCTCCTGTGTTCAAGCCGACATTCCCGATTTTTTAAGCTGCAGAAAAAATCGTGGCGGTTTTTTTTTTTTTTCAATTCGCCACGTGCTCCCGACCACACAAGACTGCAGAAAGAATGTACAGGACGTCCCAGACTTGGCCCAAAACTCACCTGAAAAAGGAAATTAACTCACGATTTTCGAAAAATGGCCAATCGGCACCAGTCTTGAAACAGTCTGGAAGCGGTTTTCTAGGAAATAATGGGTAAGACTACAGACGACTGCACAGAACAGGCCAGGGACCTGACAAAACTACACATGTGAAACAAAAAAACTGATCACGATTTTCGAAAATAGCCAATCGGCACCAGTCTGGAACAGTCTGGAAGTGTTTTTCTTGCCAAAAAAAAATAGGCTGTGTGACTGAGCCGTTACAGACAAGAAATGCTCAATCGCCTAGCAGTAGTTGACAGCATCAGAAACTCAACAAGATCAAGCATTGCACTTGTTCAGTTCACATCAGTCACAAACCTTAACATGACAGAACAAGCTGGACATGTTGCTGTAAGGACCTTCCCGATCCAAAAACCCGCCACGATTTTTTAGCTACAAAGAGAAATTGTGGCGCCGGTTTTTTTCAATTTGCCAGTGTATCCGATCACACAAGACTGCAGAAAAACTGACAGGACACTCCCAGACGCCACAAACTCACATGAAAAAGGGAAAATTACGCACGAATTTCTAAAAATGGCCAATCGGCACCAGTTTTGAACGTTGGAAGCAGTTTTTCTAGCAAATAATCGGTTATTACGACTACAGAAGATTGTAAAGAACCACCCAGTCCCAGACCTGCCACAAAATTATATTTACATGTATGAATAAAGAAAAAACTGTCACGATTTTCGAAAAATGGCCATCGGCCCCCAGTCTTGAGCAGTCTGGAAGTGGTTTTCTAGCAAAAAAAATAGGGATGTTGACTGAGTTTTAAGAAAAAATGGATGCTCCGTAGACAAGTTCTGATTTGCTGACTTATTGTCGGGTGGAACCATATCTTGGAGAACATCACGCAACCACCAAATTTTTCAGGCTGCGGAACCTTTTGAGATCCTTTTTTTATCCTGTGGTGTAACCAGACATTTTCGTTTGGGGAGGGGAAGCAGGGGGAGCAGGCAGGCAGGGGAAAGAGCATGGGGGGGGGGGGGGAGGGGCAAAACACACATCTCCAATGATGGGGTTGACCACCTTCCCCGCTGGTTTTTTAAAAACGTCATGTTTACCGATCATATCCTTATATTTGCCCTTTGTCTTCGAAAGGATGAATTACTCAATGCATTTATAATAGTTCTTAAACAAGATAATTATTATGAGTGTAGGTCAATGCTCTCTAAAAAGGCGGGGAAAGAATAAGAATAAGTTCGTTGAATAATGGAACACCTTACTCCCTGTCGTTAAATTATGTTTTTTTAAATTTACAAAAACGTAAACGAAAGAGCTGGTGAAGTGAGTTGTAGTTTGTCCGAGGGATACTTTATCAGAAATGTGGGTGCATGAAAAAGCTGGGGTGCGTCCATTTTTAAAGGGATAACAACAAAATTTGAATAATTTTTGTCAAAACCTGACATGGTGATGGGTCTTAAAAGAAAGTGTTTGATTGCTATTTCATACCCAACACACTTTAAAAAACACTTAAATAAATCCTCTAGACCATAAAACAAGGTTTTCTGACAGTTTCTTTCAAATTACTATTAACTTTGGTAAAACAAGTAATGATTAATTACCGGAAGTATAATAAAAACACATATTTTTCTATGAGAAACTGATGAAACATACGATACTCTTGGAAACACCTCAAATAAAGGACTAATTGAACAGAAAAAGTAACAAATCTTAACGCTAAAACAACTCTACATTAGTTAAATTTGATTTTCAATCTAATTGTCATGAGAGTGCCCTTAATGTTCTAATGACCCGTTTAGACAAACAATTACATGGACATGTACTCAAGGCAGGCCATCCTCCAGAGGACATCTATTTGCTCTCAAATTATGTATCCTTGATAATCTGTTTTTTTTTCAAAATATAGGAAAATTAATTATTCCTTTAAAATCAACTTCCACCAAAGGGGGGATTTGTATGGGTATATTCAAAGTAGCACCTCAAATTGGCATTGTTTGATAATGTCTATTTAAAAAATAAGGCCATCAAGGTAATTCCCATTTAAAATCCTTTCCACAATGTGTGATTTGTCTGGTGTCTAATTGAATCAAAACCTCAACTGACATAAAACACTTCTTAAACTTTAAGTCATTAGTGGATCTTGTACATGGTTTCATAAAGCTATATTTAAAAAAAATAACGAAAAATCGCTAATGACCCTTAAAATCCACTCAACCAACTTGACAATTTTGCATGTGAATATCGGAATTCAGCACCCTCGAATTGGTCCAAAACACTTCTTAAACCGTTAAGTCAATAAGGGATCTTGTGCATGGTTTGATAAGCTATATTTAAACAATAAGGAAAAATCGGGTAATTCCCTTTAAAATCAACTTCCTCAATGTGGTGATTTTGTAAGGTGTCTTTTTGGAATCAGCACCCTCAAATGAATAAAAGATTCTTCACCCTTTCTAGTCAATTAGTGGATCTGAATGGTTTATAAAGCTATATTTGAACAAAATAAGGAAAAATCGGGTACTGCCCTTTAAAATCACTTTTCCACCAACTTGGACAATTTGGCCTGGTGCATTCGTAATCAGCACCCTCGACTTGTCCAAAAACACATCTCAAACCTTTGGGTATCTTGAGTAGGGTTAACGACAATGCCACCCATGATCCCAAGTATCTTGCATTTCGCGATTGTGGTTCCTTTCCTCCCAATTGCAACCAATTGTACTGGTTCTGACGGTAGTTAGGCCCATAGGTTCCTAAAGTCACGATTGGTATTCGCGGGTGCTGTGTCGATAAGTAATCGGGCGGCGACCGTGTAAGATGAATATCTCGGCGCCGGTGACCCCGAATGTGTTGAATAGGGTATAGGTCCGTGGTGCATCATTAAGGGTGTTTGCGCAGTGGATTGGGGTGTAGGAATTAAGCCATGATGAGCGTTAATGTTGTGGAGTAGCCGCCTCGTTCCCAACTTAGATAGATGAAGTTCCGCGGTCCAAGTTGAAGTATCCACAAATTGTCTTAAGCTTAAATTTGCGGAATTCTCGATGAGTGGCATGAATTTTCTAGCGCTCCGCTGGTGACGTCATTAGTTTATCAAACGTTCATGATCTTGGGTTATCTGTACGGGGCACAAGTTGCGAGGAATTTCTTGGAGTTTGGGGCAATTGTGTTGAGATCTGTGATATGGGATCATAAACAGAATGGATCGCTCTAAATGCCTGCCCAAAATTTTCCCTTTTCTTTGGCACAGGTAAATTAGTTTCCTACTGGATGATGATGGAAAAAGTTCAGGTTTCGTCTTTTTTAGGAGTCTGATGTCGGACAATTTGCCTCCGCAGAATGTAGCAAATTTCATATTATTCCCAGAATTGTCGGTTGCTACAACACGGATCGTGTTGTACATGGTTATAAGGCTATACGGATCGGTGCACTTCGGAGTCTGAGAACAGCACGTTTAAACGTTGACTGATCGCTTAGTATTTGGTCAATAGCTTGATTTTGGAAATTGAGATATGGACGTTTAAGAACAAACAAACACACAAGAAAAAAATGTTTTACCGAAGAGGAAACTTATGACTTAAGTTTGGAAAATCTAAACAAATATATGTTTCCATACTTCGCAAGTGGTAAATTTCAAGAATAATATTTTCTCACGAAAACACAAAAGGTAAGTTAGACTCGTAATTCTCAGAAACACGGAATTACGATCATTCATTAAAATGGGGACGCCTAACTTCTATTTCAAAGTAAGGTAGGTGAAAAAGGGAAATCCTAATATACGAGAAATAAAACTGCCAACTTTAAAAGCGACAAAAAACTGATTATAAAATAATGAAAATTCGGACTCAAAAGCCAGGACATGAGGAGGCTACTCGGCACAGCCCACATATGCATCCATTAGAGCTGTATGACATAATAGTAGTAGATAAATTAAGGCCCTCTAAAGACCCTATCGTGATCCCCGAAAGGGTCATAAAAAAAATATTGCGGAATTAACACTCTTCAAAAATCCACAAAACTCTTACCACAATTCATTCCAGTAATAAATTGGCGATAAGAAACAGAAGTTCAAAGATATGACTCATCACTGATTTAACGTGGTTTAAGTCTTTGAAAACTGCTGTTTCTTATCGCCAATTTATTAACTGGAAAATGAATTAGTGAGAGTTGTGTGGCTTTTTTGAAGAGTGTTAATTCCAGCAATTTTTTTATACCCTTCGGGGATTCACTGATAGGTATTAAGCGGCCTTAATATTATATTACTACTATGTATGTCTTAAGCATAATAGGATGCATATTGTTGTATTGCAATAGCTCCTCATGTCTGGTTTTGGTCCGATTTGCATATATTATATAAGTTGTCGCTTTTAAAAAGTGGGCAGTTTGTATTCACGATATTTAGGGGATTCCTTTTTCAAATCCCTTACTTTGAAATAAGATGTAGGCGACCCACGTTTAATGAATGTATCGTAAATTCGTTGCGAGATTACGAGGTTCTAACTGAAATTGTGTTTTCGTGTGAGAAAATCTTATTCTTGAAAATTTACATGTGCGAAGTATGGAAACCTATAATTTGTTTAGATTTCCAACTTTAATTCTACGTTGCATCGACGGATTTTAACATTTTTTTTCTTGTGTGTGTGTTTGTTCTTAACCGTCATATCTCAAATGACCAACTAACTAATTGAACCAAATCGCGTAGCTAGCGTCAAGTGTTAAGACGGCGTTCTCAGAAGCTACGAAGTGAACGATCGTTAGCCTATACATGTACAAACAACATCCGTGTTGTAGCAACGACACTTGCGGGAATATATGAATTGGTACATCGCGGAGGAAAGTGTCCGACATTCACGACTCCTTAAAAAAGACTGAAACTCTGAACTTTATTCCATCTCATCCAGGAGGAACGAAGACTGTGCAAGAGGATGGGCATTTAGAGCGAGCCAATTCTAGTTATGAACATGATCAAAGATCTCAAACAACAGGGCCCCAACGCCAGAAATTCCTCTCAACGGGGGTCAAAGTACAGAAACACCAAGATCAGGACGGGATAAAACTTAATGACCTGCATAGGCGGATTCGCTAGGAAAAATCATGGCAACGTAATCGGAATGACGCAAAATTTAGCTAAAGACAATTCTGTGGTACTTCTAACATGACCGCAGGAGGACGTCATCGATCTAAGTTGGGAACGAGGGCTAATCACAAACATTACAAGCTCATCATTGCTGTAATTCCACACCAATCCACTGCGAAAAACAATCTTCTAGGAGCTACCACGGATATACCAATAGAGTTCAACCACAATGTTGGGTCACGGCGGCCGAGACGAGCGAGAGAGAAGAGATCATCTACACCGGTCGTCGCCTAGGAATTATCGACACAGCACCCGCGAATACCATAATCGTGACTTTTAGGAGACCTAGTGGGCCTAACTATAAACCGTCAGAACCCAGTACAATTGGTTGCTACAATGTGGAGGAAGGACCACAATCGCCAGATAAATGCAGATATACTAGGGAGCCATGGGTGGGCATGTTTTGGGGGAAAAAACCCTACTCAAGATACCTAAAAGGTTTGAGAAGTTTTTTCGGACAATTCGAGGTGCTGATTCCGAATATGCACCATGCCAAATTGTCAAGTTGGTGGAAGTTTCTTTAAAGGGCAACTTAACCCTAATTTCCTTCCTTATTTTGTTTTAAAGATAGCTTTATGAAACCATGTACAAGATCCACTAAGTTTTTACTCAAGGGTTGAAGTCTTTTTATGTCAATTTGAGGTGCTGATTTCAAAAATATTTTTCTTTTTTTAATTACAAAATCGCTACATTGATGGAAAGTGGAATTTTTAAAAGGGGAATTAACCCGATTTTCCTTATTGTTTAAATATATGCGTTATCAAAACATGCACAATATCCACTTATTTGGACTGAAAGGTTTAAGAAGTGTTTTGTGGAAATTCGAGGGTGCGCATGACTCTCCGAATATGGCACCATGACAAAATTGTCAAGCTTGGTGGAAATTGGATTTTTTTTTGGTTTTTTAAAGGTGCATTTACGGCGATTTTTTTCGTTATTTTTTTTTAAATAAGCTTTATTAAACCATGTGGCAGATCCACTCATTGTGACTAAAGGGTTTTAAAGAATTGTTTTATGTCATTTGAGGGGGTGTTGATTTCCAATAGACACCATACAAAATCACCACCTGGGTGGAAAGTGGATTTTAAGGGGAAGTTTACCTGATTGTCCATTTTATTTTTAATAGCATTATCAAACAATTGCCCCATTGAGGGTGGCTACTTGAATATAACACCAACCAAATCACCCCACGTTGGTTGGAAAGTTGATTTTAAAGTGGGAAATAATTAATTTTCCTATGTATTTTGAAAAAAAAAGATTTCAGGGAAATTAAAATTATTTTGGAGCACATAGAGGGCCTCTGGAGGATGGCCTGCCTTGATTACCATGTCCATGTAATGTTTGTCTAAACTGGTCATTCGAATTAAAGGCACTCTTCTTCTATTGACACTTAGGATTTGGAAAATCAAATTATAACTAATTAGAGTTGTTTTATAAAGCGTTAAAAGAATTTGTTTACTTTTCTGTTTCCAAATATAGTCCTTTATGTGAGGTTTTCCAAAGAAGGATCGTATTTTTTGCATCAGTTTTCCAGAGAAAAATAATGTGTTTTCTTATATTTTTCCGGTCAATTACATACTTGTTTACAAAGTTTAATAGTATTGAAAGACAACTGTCAGAAAACCTTGTTTTAGTAGTGTCTAGAGTATTTATTTAAGAAGTGTTTTTTAAAAAGTGGGTGTGGGTATAAATAGCAATCAACATGTCTTTAAGACCCATAAAAGGGCAGGTTTTTTACAAAAATAAGTTCAAATTTTTGTTGTGATCCCATTAAAAAAGGGACGCTCCCTCTTTTTCATGCACCCCACAATTTCTGACGAAAATGTATCCCCGTCGGACAAAACTACTCCACTCCCCAGGGCTTCATTATCTGTTTACGTTTGTGAATTCCAAAAAAAATAATTTCGACAGGGGAATAAGGTGTTTACAAACATTATTTCACACGAATTCGTTATTCTTTTCCCGCCTTTTTAAGAGAGCATTGACCCTACCATCCAAATAATTATCTTTTTTACAAAAACATTATAATGCATTTAGGTAATTCATCATTTTTCGAAGAACAAGGGCAATATAAGGAATATGAGCTAAACAGTGACTACCAGCGGGGGAAAAGGGGCAACCCCAATCATTGGAAATGTGTGTTTTGCCCCTCCCCCCCCCCCCCCCCCCATGCCGCTTTACCTCCCTTCCCCTCCTGCCTGCTTGCTGCTCCCTCCCCCAACGAAAATGTCTGGTTACAACAGACCACTGGATAAAAAAGGATCTCAAAAGGTTCCACCAGCCTGAAAAATTTTGGTTGCGTAGTTTTCAAGATAAAGGTCCACCCCGGAACAATAAGTCAATCAACTCGACTTGTCTACGGAGCACAATCATTTTCTTAAAACTCAGTCACACAGGGCCTATTTTTTTTGCTAAAAACCACTTCCACACTGCTCAAGACTGGTGCCGATTGGCCATTTTCGAAAATCGTGAGCAGTTTTTCTTTTTTCATCATATGTAAGTTTTGGCAGGTCTTGACTGTTCTGTTTCTGTACAATCTTCTGTAGTCGTACCGATTATTTGCTAGAAAACAACTTCCACACTGCTCAAGTCTGGTGCCGATTGGCCATTTTTTAAAATTCCGTGAGTAATTTTCTTCCCTTTTCAGTTTTCGTGTAGTTTTGGCGTCTTGGAGTGTCCCTTTATAGTTTTCTGCAGTCTTGTGTGATCGAAGTCCGTGGAATTTGAAAAAAAACCGGCCACAATTTTTCTTTCAAAAAACTTAAAAAAAAATCGTGGCGGGTTTTGGAATCGGGAAGGTCGTAACAGCAACTGCCCAAGCTTTGTTGCTGTCATGTTAAGGTTTTGGGCGACTGATTGGGACTGAACAGTGCCATGCTTGATTTGTTGATTTTCTGATGCGTGTCAACACTCTAGCGATTGAGCATTTTCTTGTCTTGTAAAGGCTCAGTCACACATCCGATTTTTTTGGCAAGACAAACACTTCATACCCTGTCCAGACGGTGCCGATTGGCCTATTTTCGAAAATCGTGAGCAGTTATTCTTTTTTCATGTGTGCTTTCGTCCAAGGTCTGGGCCTGTTCTGTGCAGTCGTCTGTAGTCTTACCCATTATTTCCTAGAAAACCGCTTCCAGACTGTTCAAGACTGGTGCCGATTGGCCATTTTTTCGAAAATCGTGAGTAATTTTCCTTTTTGAGGTGTAGTTTTGGCCAAGTCTGGGACTGTCCTGTACAGTCTTCTGCAGTCTTGTGTGGTCGGGAGCACGTGGCGAATTTGAAAAAAAAAACCGCCACGATTTTTTCTTGCAGCTTAAAAAAATCGGGAAGGTCGGCTTGAACACATGAGCGGTTTGGAAGCGGTAGCCGATGAGTTGGTGCGCATCATGAGTGGTTGTGTGCAGTTGGAAAGTGGTCGGCAATGAGTCTGCTCCAAGCGGGAGAGAAAATGCAAGCCAACTGGACATGTTGAATCGGCGACTAAACTCGGCGACTACAGAAGATAAGTCGCCGACTTGCAGTCTTGACAGCAACTTTTGCTGTCGTGCTAAGGTCTGCGACTGATTGAGAACTGAACAAGTGACATGCTTGATCGCCTACTGCTCGGCGATTGCGCATCTCTTGTCTTGTAATTTGAACAAGACTGCAGCCGATTTGGAGAGAAATGTGGTCTTGTGTAGTTGGGAAGAGGTTGGGTCGCGTCGCGGGTTGTCATCATGTGACGGTGACGGGACCT
>JAMKCH010080503.1:0-11140 GCA_023653785.1 Ophioderma brevispina | reverse complement strand
CAACACTCTATAAAACATTATATTTTTGATTTTGCTACTGGAATGATGCGAAGAAAACCGAGGGGTTTGAGTGAAACCGTGTTTAAAGACAGCAGTTCGTTTTATCGGATTCTGTAATTTCTGAGGTGCGTATCACAAAATTCGACTTGAGATCAAAGCCTTTCCCTGTGAATAGTTATCGGTTCCCATAAATCATAGTTTTATTCTCTAAGTCTATTACCAATCAAGGCAAGAATCCCACAATAAAAGCTGAATGATGCACGGTCTGCTGGAGATCACAAAAAAAAGGATAACAAGAGTGCAACGCGGGCATTTCCCCTCAGAAGGCAATTTCTTCATAAACAAGATAATGACAAAATTAAATGATAATGAAAAACTATTTCATTTCTCAATATTGTATCATCACTTGATAACAATATTCTTGAACCAACTCAGAATATAAAAACCCCAAATAATCTTATAGTAATTTTAGAAGCCTGTTTTTTTTCTCTCTGAAGTTTGGGGACGAAATACTTAAATAACATCCAACTAAAAAGATTAATAACCTTCTGAGAAAATATTACCTTTATATAACTCATACATAGTTTCTATTCATTTAATTGGTTTATTTGTGCCACGTGACTATTTACTAGGGTTACCATCATCTCAATGAAGCTACAAAATTAACTAGTAGAGTTGATAGTTTTTACTATCACATGCTCTATTTCCACCCGCCACGATTTGGGTTAAAAATGCCATGCGTGTACAGTATGAGCGATAAAACGAAGTTTGATGAAGAGGTTGTTAGCACGTAATTCGACTTCATCTCCGTTCGCTTACGAATGTACAACGCCATAGCAAGGTATGGAACTGTGCCAAGCCGAACCAGTGACTAAGATCAAGGAGGAATTAAAAAGAAGGAGGATGATGAAAAAGTTTTCTTGCAGACGATTAACATGGCGGTCCACTGGACTGAAGCAACTCCTCGATTTGCGCTAGTATGAATCAGATCTAGTGGATTTAATTGGCGAGGCCGATTAAAAAAACACAAAGCGTCAAATAAAATAAGCTGTCAAGTTCGGTCAGACTATGCTGTAGCCACGGGAGCAGGTTTCTGAACGGTTTGGTCATTTTGTGACCCCCCATGTCAGCACCCTGCTCCGACAAACTATCCTGACCCTATCAGATGTGACACAGCCTAATCGGGATACCAGTATTAAACGAGGTAGGGATGGGCGATACTATAATGTATCTATTCAACGAGTGCACTTTAATTAAAACAGAAAATGACGGGTCCCGTTTATTGTTTGAACAGAGAACAAAAGGAGACTAAGTCGATATTCATCGGCAGTCCTAATCGGGAATTCTGGGAAAATTGCATGTCCGCGCCAGCCTGCATCTGTACTGTTCAAGACGTTTTCATATTCCTTAAGTTATACACTGAAAATGTGAACATAGATATGTATACATCAAAGTGCATGCAAGGTCAGCCGGTAAGCTCCGGTATAGGCAAGGCTTAGGTGCAAGGCAAATTATGGGAAAAGTTGAAGCTACCCTGAGTGCTAGCCAAACAATAACGGTAGGGCCTATTGGCAACAAGTTAGGTTCTGCTGGTAGCCGCGGCCAGAGTACAAGGCCGGTACAAGGGCTGTGAAGTTCGAAGCTTTCGAGGTAAAACGGAAGCCTACTCAGTCGCACCCTGATACGATCGCTCACAAGATGCAGCCATGCAGACCAAGGTAAACCAAGAAGATGGAGTGGTTGTGACATGAATACTAAAAAATAGCTAGCAATGATTCAACTATGGCCATCAGTTTCTAAATGATTGCATCTGTTGGGTTGTTCCCCAACTTTTTTCCCGGATCCTGAATTAGGTACTCCCGCGTTCATGAAATATTGGGACTCCACTTTATGAATTTCTACAAGGTCTGTCTTTGTTTTTTGTCCGATACGTAAGAACGTATGTCTTTGAAATAGACCAGCTTTTTGGGTCGAGCCGGATATGATGCTGTTTGAGCCCGGGGGGGGGGGTGGGGGGGTACTCGACCAAAATTGGGTACAGGTGTGCGTCCGCGGGTAAAAAAAATATCGACCATATTTTAGACACCAAATTGTACAAAATATGACCCATTATATAGTTGGTCCGAAATTTCGACCCATTTACTATAGTTGGCTTTGAAATTTGCACCATTTTCATAGTAATCTTAGCAAAAATCGTCCCATTTTCATGTAACTTTTCGAAAATCAGAAAAAATCAACCATTTTTCATTGTGATTGTACCGAAAATCAGAAAAATGACCCATGGTTCATGGTACATTGAGACCAAAAATTGAACAAGGCGGTTCTCGAAACACAAGTCTCGCCTGCTTTCGCGCTGAATTGTAAGACAAAAAGCAGCACACAGAGTGCAACTGGTGCGAGTCCAGGGTGTCCCAAAAAGTGTGCACAGCAGATAAACTCAATTCTTAACTTAGTTTATTCCCCACATTTCATTTGACACAACCTAGGGGTCACACATGTCTTCCATTGTGGAGATTATTTAATCTTGCAAGTTGAAATTCCCTTCCCCACGAGCATAAGTCAGATGTTAAGGAGTAGCACCTGGTTTGCAGTTATAGTATTCTTTACTTCCTGCTCCTTCATTTGACACCCACCCAGGGTCACAACTTTTCCCCTGTGGAGATATTAATCATGAGAAGTCCTCAACAAGAGCTAACTACAGATTGTTTAGGAGTAGCACCCCCGGGTTGCATTTTGATTAGTATTCTCTACCTCTCACTCTTTATTGACACCCCCTAGGGGTCACACATTTTCCGTTGTGGAGATTTAATCTTGAAAGTCCACCAACATGAGCACAAGTAAGAGCCGTTTAGGAGTAGCACCCCCGAGTTTGCATTTATAAGTATTCTATACTTCTCACTATTTAATTTGATACCACCATAGAGGTCACAACATCTTCCGTTGGGGAGCTTAATCTTGAATTGTACCCAACATAATCATACCAAGAGATGGTTAGGGTAGCACCCCCGGGTTTGATTTATTGTATTCTTTATTCCTTGCTCTTTCATTTGACACCACCCCAGGTGTCACAAAAAACATTCCCATTGTAGAGATATTAATCATGAAAAGTCATGCAAAAAATCCTTAAATTCACTAAATTAGTAAACATATGAAAAATTTAGTCCATTTGGGCAACACTATTTTTGAAAAAATCATGTGACCACATTTTAAATTTGAGTGCCTACGGGGTCCAGAAAGCGGTAAAATGCACAATTTGAATATTTTCACTTGTTCCAAGAATGTAAACAGGTGGCAACCCAAACGACTTGAGAAATAGAAAAATCATTCAATGAAACATGGCACTGATATAGCTATATTGATGTTAAACCTTTGTTGTGGTGTACTCCCCCTTTTGATAAGTCTTCTTGTTTGTACACAGGTTTTGTACACCACCAAATCACACACAGTCCAAATAATGCCAAATAAACACATGCTGACCTAATATTGTAAGGTAACAACAAACTCCTGAATCAATTATTTTTGAAGGTGTCGTAATTCCACTGGAACCATTGACAACTGAGAAAATTGGGTTGAAATGGACCAAGCATTTAGCATAGTTGAAATTCTAAAATAAGCAAAGAAGCACCTTTAAAGAGTGGCGACATGCATTTTGACCACAATTATGATTCACACAAAAGAGGTTACCACTATAGTAGTCTCTGTAGCGAAGGAATTTGCATATCCAATGTACCATTTAAGCGATACAGCAATTACGCATATTTCATTAGATTCATTGCATAAACAATGCCCTTTAATTATCCCACTGCACTTTACAGCAATTGTGATTATACAAAAAGATGACGACATCGAATGGTCCATGTAGCGAAGGAATTTGCATATCCAATGTACCTATCGTGATACAGCAATTATGCATATTTACTTAGATCAATTGTATAAAAAAAAAGGCCCATTTAATCGGCCCACATGCACTTTGACCCAATTATGATCAACCAAAGATACATGGCATAGTATATTATCATGCAGCAAAGGAATTTGCCTATCCGATGTACGGTTTCAGAGATACAGTAATTCACGCATATTTAATTAGCTCATTTGCATACCTAAGCCGCATGTATCACCACGTTCAAATGGGCAAAAAGATGTGCACACATGAATAGGCTGTTCATGCAGTGAAGGAATTTTCCGTATCCAATGTACCGTTTCATATTATAGAAATTACGCTGTTTTTTGCATATTAATTAACTCATTTGCATACTTAATTTGCCCGAATACGCCCAAACTCTAATAAGGTTGAGAACTCCTCAGCCCGATCCATCCACCAGTTACATCAGTCAACGCCTACGGACTCCAGAAAACTTGTAACAACACGCCTGCGGGAAAATTTTCGTATATTATGACAAAGTAGATACTTAATTTGCTATTTTAAGCCAAAATCTAATCAGGTCGAGACTCATGGGACCGCTTCTTCCCACAAAGTACATATCATAGGCTCCTTACGGAACTCAGATAAATCATATACAAGCCGTGAACACGGGGACGTCAGCAGACCCCGACAGCATGACAGGACAGCAGACGAACGGACAGACTAACGGACGGACGGACAGACGACAGACGAAAAGTGATTACTAAGGTCTCTGCGAACAAAGTTCAGGCGAGACAAAAATGGGACCATAGTAGCAATGACTAAAAAAATGAACCCATCAATATAGTAGCATGGTGAGAAAAAAGACCCATTGTTTATGTAAGGGTGAAAATGGACCCATATCGGCGGCACATGTACCTACCCTTTTCCACCGAGTAACCCCCGCCAGCTGTTTGGATGGCATGCCCCCCCCCACACACATACTGGCTGAATTGTATAGTCTTCCGTTGACTCCGATAGGCGCCATATAATAGGGAGAAAGTGATAATACACACTTGAATGGGGGTTGTCACACCTAGCGAATTTGTAATCATGGACTATTCATACTTTTATCATGAATGGTCCGTGTTGTTTATCGCCGTTGTGAGGAAAAAGGTGCAAGATAGCCTATTCAAGCGATCATAACACCGGGCAAGAATGGGAATGCTCCTGGCAATGACAACATCACACGAATTCTTGAAGAATATGGCACCCGAAGCTGTGCGATGGCTCCAACTCTGCCTTTCTACTTGCCTGGGGAGACATCAAATTTCCCTCCAGATGGAAGGGACTTCAAAGGTCATTGCAAATCCTGAAGCCCAAGGAAACAGCAAATGACCCAAGAGTTACCAGACCCATCTCGCTACTATCTCACATCTATAAGCGGGTCTGAGCGTCTGATCTCGGCAAGGGATCATGATACGTCGAGGCAAATCCACCCCCACCAAGCTGGATCTTCGAAGAGGTTAATCAACAACTGAGCAGATAGCAAGACTAGTTAATGACATCGAGACTAGCCTCCAAAGAGTCAGAAGTTTGGAGTCAGTCTTCATAGACCTAAACTGCTGGGTACGATACAGTCTGGCATCGAGGGCTCTTACCTCCAAGCTACTCAAAATATTCCCTGATGTCAAGCTGTTCAAGCGATATGCTGCTCATCCAATACAGATCTTTAGTCCTCTGGAGACATCAAATGGGCAAAGCAGTAGAAAGCGCAAACTTGGAAATGGCGTCCCACAAGGTTCTGTCCTGGCTTCCAGTCCTTCAACATATACGTCTAAGATATGCCAAAGGGAGATTGGTCGCAGTACTCCTACGCAGGTACGATACGGCACTTGATAGCTGCTGATTCTTTGAGTACTTAGCACCCAGTGTTGCAAGAAAGACCTAATTCACTGAAGCAATTCTTCCATCGATGGCACTTGAAATCAGCAAACACAAGACAGCAGCTGTTTTTCACATTGCAAATCGATGGGCAAAAGAGAACGCCCAACCCCCCCCCAACCCCAAAAATAAATTCTAGATGGAGATAACCTGTCACACGACCCAACACCAAAGTCCTTGGGTCACAATGCGACCGCCAGCCTTACTTTCAACAAAACACCAAGGCAGTCTGTGCCAAGACGGCCGGTCTCGCTGTCAACCTCCTCAGAAGGCCCGAAGGAAATGGATGGGGTGCATATTTGACACATTACATACATCAAACAGTTGCTTGGCATACTCTACTGTGCATACGATGCACTAGTATGGAGTAAAGTGTAAATTCACACAAGATTGATGTCGTTCTGGATGAGCAACAAGGCGGTTCTGAACCACAAAGGTCCCCCGCCCGTCGCGTAGGAAATGGAGGGAAATATAATTTTAAGATCCCAGTGAGAAGTGTGATGGAAATAAGTGGTTCTCAAACCACTGAGGATGTGCCATAGAAGTTGCAATTTGACGGTATTCAAATGTTGACTACATTGGGACCCATACCAACTATTTGTAGTTATTGTACTTAGAGACCCTATTGACCTTGAAATGGACCTTCCACATTTTTTTAGAAATGGTGACCACATCCACAAAGTTTCAAGACCTACCTCATGTTGAGTTAGTTGACCTTGAATACCCCCACTGAACTTGAATGACCTTCAAAATTTCAGCAATGAATGCGTATTACACTATCAGTTTTCATGACTATAATACCATGTGTATGGATTTGACTTTGGATGCCCCCACATGGACCTTGCAATGACCATCAAAATGGTTGGCACTGATAGTTGACCACACCCACCAAGAATCATCATCCTACCACCTACTATAGTGGTTTGACCTTGAATGACCCGACATGACCTGGAAAGGACCTTCAAAAATTTTCGCACTGAATGTTGCCACACCCACCAAGTTTCCATCATCTACCCACAATTGACAAGGGGCTATAGCAATTTAATTCCATTTGACCTTGAATGACCCCATATACCTTGAAATGACCTTCACATTTTTCAGCACGGAATGTGACCACACCATCCCCCTCCCCCCCCACGTTTCATCATCCTCCCACTTTGATCAGGGTTATAGCAATACTTATCCATTTGACCTTGATGACCCGACATGACCTTTAAATGACCTTCAAATTTTTCGGCACTGAATGTTGCCACACCCACAAGTCATCATCCTACCACAATTGACAGGGCTATCAGCAAATTTATTCACATTTTTGACCGCATTTGACCTTTGACCCATGCCACATGCCCCACCTCCGAACTCATCCACCGTCTACAAGGGTGACATCTATGGTGCGAAGATTGACATTCATACTTGCTTAGATCAAAACTTCGTGTTTTTACAAGCTTATAACAATAGCCTATTTTTGACCAAATGGACCCTATTTTTGACCATATGTTGACCTTTGACCTAGTCACCTGACCCACTTTACATCCCAGCCAACGCCTCCTTGAGATCATCTATGTTTTGTCAGATGGGACACCCACATTGCTTAGATCCAAGATAATTGCTTGGGACGCACACCCACACACACACACACGCAACACACACGGACGCAGGCATTTCTATAGTCCCCCTTTGCCACTAAAGTTGGCGGGGGACCAATGAGACTTGTGAGTGGTTGCCTTTTGCGACGCCTGTAAATATCTTCCAATTCCTGTCTGGCATAGCTCCTGCAAACCTTATGAGGAACCTTCAGACGATCAGCTCGCCAAGAAATGGGGATGACCTGGTAGCCTAATCCCCCTCACCAAACACCCTTGAGTATCAGAGAATTCCACGGAATCACTTTGCTACCAAACTCATGACACTGCCGTCACAGTATCCCTATCGGCTCGCTGGATCAATGACAGATGTATGAGCAATGGTTCATCCTCTACTTTGAACCTAAAAGCAGTTTGTGGAGCAGCCCATCTAGCAAGCCCAACGGAGGTGACTGGCTTGTATAGAAGCATGGTCAAACTCAACGACCAGACTTGCGTTGGGCGCACAAAGAACTTCCTTCACAGATCGGAGTAGAACTTTCACCAAACTGCATTTGTGGAGAGCCACAAACCATTAGCCACATCATCGATGACTGTGAGGTCTACAAGTCCCCAAGAGGAATTCCAAGCCTAATCAACCTGGATGATGAACTATCAGTTGTTAAAGACGTATCTTCCACTGTGATTTTGGACTTGCACGAACGAACGAACCCGGGTCATAATGGACCACCTGATAGATTATGTATGCTATACCGCAATACCTTCCTTCCCTAAATTCTAAATGGGATAAATCCCCAATGAGCTCAATAAACGGAGCTAACGAAGTATAAAACCCGAATAGGGCGTGTCAGATATGTCAGATCTGACATGGGGTCACCAAATGACCAACCGCAGCCTGACTTATTTTGAGGCTGCTTTTGAACTTAATATTCTGCTGTTGGAGAACAGATTGAAGTCATGGATGTCGGCGTTACATGCTGAAATTTTATAATCGGTTTTGATTAAACTGGATTCTGGAACGTTGATTCTTTGAACCTTGAATGCATGGAAAATATCACCTCGTACATTATGGTTACAAAAGGTAGTATCACTTTTGGTCTTGAAAAAATCAGGAATCTGTCATTTTCATAGGCCTAGGCCCTGTAGATCAGGCTAGGCTAGATAGCCTATATAATTATTAAATGACCAGAATCTATTGTAGGAGTTTATTATAAAACAAATATACTGCCTTGTATTCGTGTGATGGGTAAAAACTGTGATCACCGGTGAAAGATGGATTGTTCAATTTCACTCGCGCGGCCGTGAAATGGAACAATACATCTTTCACCTTGGGAGTCATATTTTACCATCACACTCATTTAGTCAGTTATGAATATTTTATTATCTTATATAGGCCTAACAAGACAGGCTGTATATTGTGAGGGACTTAACCCAGATCACAATATACCACAATACTTGCACTTCCATAGACAACAAACTACCCACACATTTTGATTGTGGATATGGCTTAGTAGTTAACACAATCAGAAATATACTAAATTAGAGTAACTCATTATATACCACAAATACTAGCAGGGGCCGTATACGCAGGATTTTTTTTTTACGGGACTTTTTTTGGAAAAAGTTGACTTTTTCCCCCCCCCCTTATAATGGTCATTTTTGGACGTTTTGAAACATCTCATCACCCCAAAAAGTGGACTTATGTCATTTAGTTTCTATAACTTTTGGACCTTTTTATCAAAAAAGCGGCAATAAAAAGTGGGCCTTTTTCCTCTTTGGTGGAATTTGGGGGGGGGGGGGGGGGGGTGCGGGCCCCGCATCCCCCCCTGCGTACGGGCCTGAATACTAGAGAATAATAAAACAACAAAATCTGCCGCCATGGCCACAATGTACAGAACTGCCGAGAGAAATTGCTGGACACAGGGAACCTTGGGATAGGCTTACATGGCGCAGGGTGGCGGGCGGGGGGTGTACATGGATGTTGTACCACACTTTTTATGTCAATGATTAAGATCACATACCACAAACTACACAAAATATTGTAGATTCTCTAACTATCATATACCACAATATACCACAATATTACATGTGTGGTATTTTTTGGTTCTAGAGCCTGGCTAGGGTTATTACTAGAGTCGAATTTAACCCATCATGGTCCAAACCATATATGTGCCACAAGTCAAGAATTTTGATATACGATCCTCTATGCAAGAATCTGTGCATATGAAAACGAGTATCCCTACAAGCTAGATTTTAAAAATACAAACGTGCACAGCTATGCTACATCGTGAAATGTTGACCCCAACGGGCTCTAAATGACCGAAATTCAGGCATGGCTTATGTTGGGATTACGCGGCTTCCCTGCGACTTTGGTCTCTCACACTTACAAAAACTGGGTTAGTCTGAGGCCATACACGTGCAGGGCAACAGCGGATGTTGGATTTTGTTACGTTAAGAAATCACTTGTCTTTTCAAAATCATAAGATTTTAACCATGAAATGGAAATCAGCTCAAAGAACAACATGTGCATCTAATATAAAAAAAAATATAGATTTAGATTATAGAAATGTAAATGATTTTATCATCTGTTTTGTGTACATGATCTATGGATTGGCTTATTCCATCGGATCTCGCTGCGCAGTGCGCACACTAGTGCATAGTCTAGGACATTCGAATCCATTTATCCATTAGCACTGGGCATTATCGGACAGCGATTCTCAGTCCGAGTATGTTTGTACTCAAGTGACTACACCGGTATTAAGAGAACACACTTTGCAAGGGTTAATAGACAAAAATACCGTCAAAAAATACGCACTCAAACATTGCATCGTTGTGAATACTTGCAATGCTTACATTAATACTATACATACCATTTGTTTGCAATTTGATATCCAAAGTGTAATTTGAGAAGAAATAGGAGGCAACAATTGTTCTCGAAGCAGAAATGAAGGCCAAGAGAGAAAAGGGAAGTAAATAAATTACAAGGTTTAAAGGTCGTAACATCGGGGAAAGTGGTTTACAAACAAACCACACCACTGATGAACAAAACTCCATTTTCCAACACATTCAGACAGACGATGTCGAGCCAAGCCCATAAAACAGTAACTAATTTAGGCAGTTATATGGTGGGTAAGAGTTTATGCGTGCCTAAACCTAGGAAACAAAAAACAAAACAAAAAAAAACAATGCGATCCTCACCTGTCCGTTTATTCATTAATCAAGCACCTTATAAAAAATAATTTATTAGATTCTAGTAAATCAGTGGCTTAAAGGTGCATTTCGGATTTTCCGGCACCTCTGTTTTATTCATTGATCACTAGATATCCTTGAGAAAGAAAAGCTCTTATTCCCAAAATTTGAGCTAATACCGATCTCGGTTTGTGTTATGAGCAATTGCTCGTTTCCCACGGTCCCATAGGCTTACTGTGCTGTTAATTTGATCCGTTTACGGCAGAAAAGAAAATACAAAATTGCGAATTCTTACAGATGGGACTGAATTTGCACATAAGGATTGGGGCACACGGGGATTACTAAGGCTAACGGTTCAGATGAGCTAAGAATCTCAACATCTTTTCGGTAAGTCGGGGGGACGAGGCTATGGGATCACGAAATGCCCTTTAATTCTGAACAGGGGCTTATTGAAAAAGTTGAGTATGAGAAGGTTGTTTTTTATTTTTTCTTCACCCAATAATCGATACCCCCGTGATCGCGTGAGCAAGAGTGGAAAGGTGCACACAGATTGGTACTAGAAACTTCTCTTCCGAAGCAATTT
>JAMKCH010080502.1:0-19724 GCA_023653785.1 Ophioderma brevispina | reverse complement strand
CGCACAGTGACCTATGGTACCGTGGTGGAAACAGCATTTGCTCATAAACAACCGCAGATCGTGATCAACTCAACACCTTTGTGAATAACTTTTCTCAGGATATCAGTGAACCATGAAATCAAACAAAGGTGCTGGAAATCACGAATGCCCCTTTAAAAAGCACCACTAATATCTTATTCTGGTAAACATCATGGATGGGCCCTTCAACCTACAAACAACAAAGGAATTTGGATAAGTCAACATGCTGTCTCCAAATATGTCCTCCCTCTTCATCCACATTTATGCTTGGCTTAGGAGTCTTTATATTTAAAATAACTCTCATGGTTCTGCTGAGCTTTCCACAAGTAAGCTTTTCATGGGAGGGTTTCATGCAAGGTGTCACACATTGCAATTTAAAACCGCATGGTTTGTAGAATCAACCTTGACTCTAACTGCAACTTTGAGGGTCATATCCGAATCACACTTACAGCAACAACAAAAAATGGACGAACTCTTGTCCTTTACATAGGAAAATTAAAGCTGTAATTTCCCAGCTACATATTTCCATCTAAGCGTTTCTTCAGGTGGTAGATTTTCCAAAATACCCTCACGCAAACGTATTTCTGAGGTATTGGCAATCTCACCAAGTTCAATGGATTCAACTGCTTGGATTCTTTTAGCCTCAGCATTGCTGTTCTCAAATCTTCAAGGGTCAAAGGTCGTAGTTGTTGTTGGTCTGTCACCTCTTCTGATGACCTGTAACAAAATGTAAATGTCACATCAACCTGGACATTCACAGGGGGTGGTGAAATTTCCTCCTTTAAGGTTGCGTGTTCCGATCATCCTTTTTGGGACCCCCCTTATTTACCCGAATGTATCGATTTGTGAGAGCAAGGAAAGCGATATTTTGCTCAGTGTCTCCTGAAGTTGACCCTCAAATCCATTGCAGTCTCAATAGAACAAAAAACCCGCCGTTTTAGTTAACCATCATATTAGCACATATTGAATAGGGCGTTGCCCACATGCATTATTGCGTCTACCATCAAAACCGCAAGTTTGTTTTTCCCACGGGAACTTTGATGGGGTGTATGTGCAAGTGCCAGGCTTCTATATCAAGTAAAACACAAAAAAATTACACCTAAATCGGAACACCCACCTGACGAGGTATTTCCTTGTTTTTTATTATATTTTTGTTAGGCCAAAATTTTAGCTTTTTTCTTTGATTTTTCAATCAACCTGTTTTTTGCATTTTTTACTCCTTTTTTCCCTCTTTTTTTTTTTTTCTTTTCCCGTTTTCTCCTTGTTTTTTTTCATGGCCTCTCACCCCGATTCCAGTAGAGAAAGTTTTACATAATTTATTTTGGTCCTATTTTTTTTGTTTTCTTCACTTTCCTCCACCTGAGACAGGCATTTCTACTTTTAGGCAATCCAAAACATGGCCCCAATTAAGATCCAGATTTGCATTTGGAGATTTTTTTTAAAATAATTTTCTTAATTCTCCCCATGAAAGGTTTTTTATCATACATTTTTTTGTATGCAAATTTGCCCATTTTAGCCCATCTCACTTGTAACTTGATCCCAATTTGATTTCAATTTGATCCAAGTTAGAGCATATCCTCATGCATTTTTACCTATAAAACAAATCATCACTGGCACACTTGCCCTAACCCTAATTCTAAACCAAACCAGGCTGTCTGCTAAGAAACGACAAACTTGTTATTTTTCAACACTGTACTGCATATTCAACATTTATGTCTCATTTTTCGAACATTGTGTTTCAGGTTTGAAATCATTGCTTTAGCATTTTAGGGCTAACCTGTCTAGAGAAAGATTAATAAAACCAAAAACCCAAAAATGGTGCCATCTGCCTGGTGGTGTCTGTTGCACCCACTGGCTGGATCCAGGATCCTCACGAGTGCTAAGGTATAAAAACCACCAAACAACCTGTTGTGGTCAGGAGGAGCAGTGGTTGTGCTACTACTTCAGAGCGACAGCCCTTTGCATTGATTTGTGGTTTCAACCTTCCCTGTATCAAACTCAAATCAAATTTTGCAAATGCAGAAAAAGTCTGAAAAGTGAACAAGAGGGGGGTGCGGGCTCTGCTGAGTTGAACTGTATTTACCGTCGCTATGTGAACAGAACAGTAGGCCTGGTGAAATTGGGGGGGAGAGCCTCAATTTAGGGGGTTGTGTTTGTGGGATAGAGTGAATTCTCCCCATTTTTTAGTTTAAAGTCCAAACCTCATGTTTAAACACCACAGTGACATCTTGATACCCACCGGGCTCAATTCTAGGCGGCTGAACTACTCACAGAGGAACTTTCCTTATGGCAGCACCCAAAGTCTGTATCCGCGCTGACGTTGAGGTTCTCACCCATGCTAAGCGGGACTTCATCTTACATGCTCTCCAGGAGAACGGAGTAAATATCATCCTCCTCCAAGAAACTCACTTGCGATCTGAAGAGAAGCTGCCAAATCGTGAGGACTCAAACATTCTCTGGCTGCTCTCGTAATTCTCCCCATTTACCCTCATCTAATATGTCCTTCTGCTCACTCTCATTCCGCGCACGAACCCAGGGCAACCGTCCAACAGCATGGATCCGGCTCAGCCGGCGATAGTCTACGGCGTGCCTGTCCTTGTGAAGCAAGGCACTACACAGTGGAGATCAAACCGTCAATCTTAATGAATCCCGCCGATCCAGATAACATTTGAAGCAATGGGGATACCCCACGCACCAAACAAATCTATAACCACCACCAGCTGAGGCAGAATTCAACTCTCTTCCAGCAGTTCCAGTCGGAGCGCCTCCGTCTGCGGAGATTTCAACTTTAGAAATACAGCATGGGATACTCCAACATTGAACAAGAAATGGCAGCAGCTCTTGAATGGATTGAAGCCCAAGACCTCCACTGCTGCGGTTTGATAGTAAGGATCCACCTACTTTCCTATTCAAGCAGTCATGCGACATGGACCTGTCCCGACCTTGCCAACAGGTCACAAGCTACATCCGATGCCCCGCTGCTTCCAGAACGGTCTCTCTAGATTTCCTGATCAGGTTCCATTGCCCTATCCTGTCACATTGACATCAAGGTCTGATCTCCAGCCTCTACAAAAGAGATGGAATTTCAGGAATCAGCTTCGAATTCCACCACGTACCTTCCCACTCAACTCGCCAGCGCCTTCCTCCCGCTGCCATACCGGCTTTCATCTACCATCACGGATCGCACCTATTCTGACTTCTGCTCCAGCTCACCAAGCAAGCTAAACATTCCATTCCACGAGGCAGAAGGAATCCCTACACCCCCTGTTTGGACTGAATGCGACGAGTTATACAAAGTGTCTTGTAATACCAACCTGCGATACTGAGAGAATAGTAAAGCAGCATCTACTGTATCTGCTTGGCCAAAAGAGACCTACCAGATTGGAGAGATATCCAATATCCACTTTACCCACTCAAGCCGCAAGGCCTGGAACACCATCACCAAGCTCACCGCGTTCAAATCACTCCATCGCTCAGTACTTGTCACAATGGAAAGTGGCAGACCACACTCCCCACCGGCCGAACGCCCCTCTCGGGCTGTTAATGCCGAGATTAAAACACTTCTACAAACCTCTCCACCATCAAGCCCCAGGTCCAACCATTCACACCTACAGAGATCCACGTGAAGGCGCAATTCAAAGTTCTAAGAATGGGAAAGCTTCCGGCAATGACAACATCCCTACAGTAAGTTCTTTGAAGAATATGGCCCCGACGCTGGGCGAGGGCTCCAACTCTTCCTTTCTAACTTGCATGGGAACGTCAACTATTCCCTCTTCCCTCCCGTCCGATGGAAGACTCTTCAAAGGTCCATTGCAATCCTGAACCCACAAACCAGCAAATGACCAACGTTACAGACCCATCTCGCTACTATCATCACAGCTATAAGCCCTGCTTGAGCGACTGATCTCGGCAGGATCAAAGATACGGTCGAGGCAAATTATACCCCGCACCCAAGCTGGATGTCCGAAGAGGTAAATGCACACCTGATCATATAGCAATACGATTAATGACCATCGATCACCACCGCCTTCCAGAAGCAGCAGAAGTTTGGAGCAATCTTCATAGACCTAACTGCTGCGTACGATAGCAGTCTGGGATCGAGGTCTTTAACCTCAAGCTACTCCAAATCTTCCCTGATGTCAAGCTGTCCAGTTCATTATGCTGCTCTCTTTCGTCCTTGATACAATCAAATGGGCAACGCAGTCGAAAGCGCAAACTTCGGAAAGATGTCCCTCACCAGTTCTGTCCTGGCACCCAGTCTCTTCAACATCTCCGTCTCAGATATGCTAAAGGGAGATTGTTCGCATTACTAAAAAAAAGAGGGCCCGCCACCCCCTTGATACACCTAAAAAGGGATGAACAACCGAGCAATGCGACGCGGGCACCTGAGACCCACAAAACATCCTGCTGCAGACGACACACACGGGAACCGAGCACTAACTTGGAAATCTGCTGATAACTCACTTTGAGTCCATTAAGAAGAAAAACAGTGGTTACGACAGAACAACGATACCTCACGCAGTACAGAAGAAGACAGAGGAGCGACAAAATTGTGTGCTTCAAACACCAACACCGATGGCACTTGACACTCAGCAAACCTAAGACCGTCATCTCTGTTTTCCACCCTTTTGCAAATCGATTCCAAAAAGAACTTAACATCACTCCTAGATAGAGAAAAACGGTCACATGACCCAACACCGACGTACCTTGGCGTCACAATGGAACGCAGCTTATTTTTCAAATCACCCCAACCAAGGTCAGTCCGCTGTCATACGCAGTCCTCGTGTCACCTCCTCAGAAGGCTCGCAGGAATGGATGGGGTGCATCTTTTGACACCTTACATACATCACTTTCCTGGCATACTGCACTGCTGAATGCGCTGCGCCAGTATGGAGTCACAGTGTACATTCCCAAGATTGATGTCGTTCTGAGAATGCAATGAACTTGTTAGTGGTTGCCTTTTGGCGACGCCCTGTAATACTTCCACTTCTGCTGGAATAGCTCCTGCAAACCTTAGGAGAACCTTCAGACGATCAGGTTCGCCAAGAAATGTGATGAACCTGGTAGCCTAATCCCCCACCAACAGGACACCCTTTGAGATCAGAAAATTCCACGGATCACTTTGCTACCGCAATCCATGACACTGCAGTCACAGTATCACTATCGATCATCCTGGATCAATGACAATGGTATGAGCAATGGTCATCCTCTACTTGAACCTAAAGCAGTTATTGGACAGCCCATCTAGCAAGACCAAGGACTGCGACCTGCTAGGAAAAGCAGGGTCACCTCAACAACGCAGAACTGGCGTGGTCGTACAAAGCACTCCTTCACAAGATCGAGTAGAACTTTCATTCATCACCAAACCTGCGATGTGGAGAGCACAAACCATTAGCCACATCCTAGATGACTGTGATGTCTACAAGTCCCCAAGAAAGAATTCCAGCCTGATCCCCTGGATGATGAAACTATCAGCGGTTTAAAGACGGATCTTCCCTGTGATTTTGGACTTGCAAGAACGCATGACAAAGTTTTAGGGAGGGGGGATATGTCTCCACCTCCTTAATGATGACATTATTTATATCAGAATTGTGAACCAATGATTAAGTTTGGTAGAGTGCCCTTGACAGGCGACCCAAACCCGAAATAAAGCAATCCATTTTATGTTCTATCCAGGCTATCAAGCAGGAAATGTTTGGCTCTATTCTAAGAAAATGGACCTGTTTTCCTTCACAAGTTCACCTACAGGGCAAAATTTTGATTTTTCTATCATGACCAACTTTTTGACATTCTATCTAAAATCTAATCTACCCATCCTCTTGATATGAGGTCAAGTCCGACTGTAGAACTCTGAATACTGAATGGAATCTCCCTATATTTTAAAATTTTTATTACGGCACATCATAAAATGAGACGTGATGGACAATTGAGAGCCAGTAGTATGATGTATACAGTTGCGTAAACCAGCTTCACATGTATTTACAGTGGGAAAGCTTATTAAAATTTGTTAGTATAGTATATGGCCTCTATAAATCACTATTTTTTCAGGGGGGGCAAGAGAGGGGGCAGATTCCCCACAGGGGGGGGAAGCTGCCCCCTGCCCCCCTCTGGTTACGCCACTGATGTCTAACTTTATTTACTTACTGTTCCCGGCTCCTGTCTTGCCGCATATAATCCCATCACCGAATATACACAAGGCATTGCGGCACAATTCCCTCAATCGCTCCCATGAAAATCCCTCAGTTTCACTGGCAACTGAGCTAAATCGATAATCAAACTACCTGCAATGCTACAATCAAAACACAATCAAAATTACAATTGTCACAAAGAATCCTAAAAACAAAATGAAGGTACCTTCTCACAAAGGCGGTCCCATAAGCATACTACTTTGCTCCCACACTTTTAGCTCTTTCTTAAAATTCCTGACATATCTTTTACATATGTCTTAAGGGGTTTGGGGTTCATATATACTACTTTCCCGCCATAATTTTTTCCTTTCACTCCCATAAATACGTTTTCACATCGCTCTGAATGAAAAAATCAAGAAAAAAATTGGGGGTCACTCACTGATATCACTTTGAGTTAAAACATTTCAATACACATTTTTCGCCAACATTAACTACATACCGTATATCCTCTAATAAACGCCCCGGGGCGGTGCAAATTTTCTAAAGAGGGGGCAATTTATTCGGGGGACTTTCAGATGAAATATTTAAAACCTTTAATGAGTGTTTTCTTCAGCAACAACATTTTGATTTTTCCCGGTCAAAATGGCCAACGATTTCGGCTTTCTTCACTACTGCGACGGCGAGTTTGTCTTCTGGATTTTCAATTTCCTCGTCTTGTTTGGCGCTCTTCTCCGATTCCAGGCTCCCATACGTTTTTTACACATGAAAATTTGGTCAAATTGTTCAATGTTCGGATCTCACCCATGCTGTAAGTTCAGATTGGTGCGGAAAAACGCTATGCCCTTCCCCGTGTGGTTTGGTATAATTAGAAAATAGACATTAAGATCCGACTAAAAAACACTGTCACGCCCATCATCGGGGTTGAATGCTGAAAAAAATCAACCACATTCTTTGGAAAAATGCTAATAAATACACAAAATCTACAAAATCAAAAAATCTATAAATTTAAAAAAAAAATTTTCCTTCTTTTTTTCTTTCTTCCATTTTTGAGAAAAATAGTCTTGAGAGCGTTTCTTCTAGACATTACCATTCCAACCTGCCTCACGCGAACACCGGAAATAGATCGGTTGTGCAGCGGGGTGATGCGGCGAAGTGTTGAAGTAGCCTGTGTTTTAAACGAATGATTTCGGCGCTGCATCTAAAATCATTTAAAATGCTTTTTTTATACACATCTGAATCTAGTTTTAGATAAATATACTTTTTATTTGCACTAGCATGTGGTATCATTGCTAAACTAGCAGTATTAATGCAACTAGGGCAATTCTCCCAGAGCAAGTTTTGCCGTGTTTACAGACTGTGAGTGCTGCGATCACGGGCCTGAGTCATGACTGTCATCAACAAGTATGTTCCTAACATATCTTTTTTGGGGGGGGCATTTGATTGGAAGGTTCTTTTCATCACAAAAACAGTAGGGGGTGGCGTTTATTAGAGGGGGCTTTAATTAAAGGATATACGGTAAGTCTATGGAAAAAATCATTTTTTAGGAATTTGTTTGCCATAAAAATTTAGCCGGGTCATTCCATGCCATTCAACAAATTGAGTCACCATCACCTCATGGATTTCTTTCGTTTTTGGTGTCCTGAAAAAGAACCTTCAATGAGAAACTGAAATCCTGAACATTTGAGCTCTGTACTCTTTTCGTTTTTCACGCTACAAAGCAATTATGAAAATGTGATTGGGGGGGTCACCTCAAAACATGTACTGGTGTGAATTCATATTCAGAGGGCCATAAGTAAGAACTCACACCCCTCAGATCCTTCAAACTTGGCATTCTGGATAACCTTTTGATGGGCAGATGTGCAAATGTGAACAGAAAAATGCACCTTGGCCCCCAATTTAAAATAACAGGGGGTCAAGAATGGCTCAAAAACCACTCAGACCAACTTTTGGGGCCCCTCATCAAAAAATAAAAGTTATATAACTCCCATTGGGCTGGAGATAGGCTAATCTTCTACTCACCTTGTATACAATCCTTATACCTAATATTATCTGCTTCGTTGGAAGAGTAATATCTGTTTCGCAAAAATAAAAATAACAATTTGACCTTAACTGTTGGCCCCCCTAAACCCAAGTCGGACATTCTGCACCAAATTTCTCTTCTGCCTTGAATATGTTTGAGGGGTCCTTGCTTAATATTTTGGCAAATATTCATTGTGGGGGGTGTCTAGTGTCTTCTATAAGTAACTGGTCTTCAAAAGTCCTCCTTCATTAATTCAATTTGAAATAGTCTCATTGAAACACAACATGAAACCTGAACTTAGCAAACGGGTATTAACTGCACGTTCACTGTTTTGATATAATTCAATTTAGATAAAAAGTATATCAATTCCTTACCAAACCAGACACCAAGCTGAAATTCGGTTCATACCTATCGAGTGCTAATAAGGTGATAATATTGATTTCAAGTTCATTTGTTAGAGTTCCTACTACAAGGTCAAACGGGATTCAAGTCAAAACTAACTGCACTGAAAAAAATGAATCCGCTGCGACATCTTAAGTGCTCCTCTGATGTTTTGCGTGAACTCAGCGCGTATCGATAAAACCCGCCAATCACCTCTTGGTGCTACATGATTCACATAGGACTGCAATTTAGTCATGTATATTCAAATATAGTATTTCTTTTTGGTTTTCTTGTTTACTTATCTCTTTTCATTGTTCTTTTGATCATATAATTCCGCTTTCAACCTTTTCTAATCTTTTACGTTCCTGCATCCGAGTTTCGTGTTTTTTGCTACTTTTTGGTTCATCCTATATTTTGGCGTTTTGTGGCAGGAGAGGCGACATCACTCTTACTCCACGCCTCTGTTTAATCTATTTATTGTTTTTTGATAGAGTTTGTCTTAAAAGACCGCCATGTCAATGAGGATTCTTTCATCTGACCGTCTCAATTTTCACAGGAAAATTTCACACTAAAAACAGGGCGGTTCCTCGAAACCACAGTGTCACTTGCTTTATATGAAGTTTGGCAAATATGAGAAAAAGAGAAAAAATCAACTGGCGAGAATTTATACAAATGACCAAGTTTGAAACGGCAATAGCCCGCCATAGCCCATACAACCGTCCAACTGCCAGATCACAATGTATGAAACTACAAATCGCTAGGGTCCTCATGCCTGTTGCCGGTTTTGGATGGGGTCAAAGCTTACATGAGGTCACTGGGGGTCACCGAGGTCACTGGGGTCACATGAGGTCCCATGGTCATGAAGGTCACGAGGTCACCTGAGGTCACGATGGTCACATGAGGTCTACGATGGTCACAACATGAGGTCACATGGTTCTATGCAGGTCACCGTGGTCAATGAGGTCCCAAGTTCTCATGGAATCACAAAGGTCCACAAAGTCCCAGGTCACATGAAGTCATCCAGGTCACACAAAGTCACCAAGGTCACATGAGGTCACCCTTCCCCTTGCCGATTACATCGCCCGTCCCCGATGCACCTACCTTTACCCCAACCAAAATGCACCCACCTTACCCTCCCGACGCCCCCCACCCCCTCGTCCGCCCCCACACCCCCCCCCCAAAAAACAAAAAAAGAACAGAAAAAAACGCCACAATAACAACCAAACAAAACCACCCCACGCCTCCCCCTCCCCACCCCCTCCCAACCCTGCCATCCTTCCCCCCACCCCCCCTTCCCCCCCCCCCTTCCTCTCCCCCCCCCGCCCCCCCGTCTCTCCCAACACCCCACCCCTTGGGGGGGCCCCCTCCCCAACACCCCACCCCTTCCCCCTCCATCTATTCATACACAGATGGTATAGTTTTTTTTCACGTAGCCAAGCCAAAGGAATTTTTGCATATCCAATCCATGTACCATTTAGCGATATCCGCAATTATGCATATTTAATTGCTCATTTGCATACATAAGCCCCATGTATCATGACCTTTCAATGGCAGAACACCCATAATGGGTTTCGTGCGTTAAGGAATTTTTGCAAATCCGATGTACCGTTTTTCAAAAATATACGCGATTACACTGGATTTTGGAATATTAATATTTTAATAATCATTTGTAATTTTTTAACGCGCTACTACCACGTCACGTGCTCAAGGCGACTGTGGGCAGTCTGCCATGAAATAGGCGCGCAGCACATAAGAAACCATAATACCAGAACAGAGTTATGCCAAGAAAGCGCGATTTGTAGAAGCAGGAGGAAACCGGACCAGTACAAAAACCACCTGGAAAACCTCGGGAAACGAGTTATGGATGAGAAACCAAATTCACATAAAAAGCCAACCGGAGAAAGAGCCCCTGCCGGGAACGTACCCGAGACCTCAGGTGAAAGGCGAGGGAATATACGCTGCGCCAAACATTTATAATTTAATTGTGCATCAAAATATTGCATATATTATTTCCCCGAAATATGCCGCAACATTTAATCAGTTCCGAGAACATCTTTAAGCGCTCCCTCCACCAAGTAACATCATTATCCGCCTTAGGAACTCCCAGATACTTGACACAACCTGCGGGGAAAGGGTTATCATTTTGACCAGCCAAAATAAGCTAATTATATTCATGAATGCTGCCAAAAGCACACAGAATATTTTGGCAACTCACTCTATCACCTCACCCTACCAAGTGTGAAAAGTAAGTCGGGATTAGCGTTTAGCCAGCAGAGCATTTCAAAAAGGTTAACCGAAATTGGTCCTGAAAAATATACAATAGCTTATTAAAATTCATGAAATGGCAAATAATGCAGCCAAGCACACATAATATTGCGTCACCCTCACTCTATCACCTATCAAGTTTGAAAAATCGGGTGATAGCATTTAGCTAAAAAAACAGAGCATTTTAAAAAAGGTTAAGAACCGAGTCATACGGACACACCAGACACCATACCATACGGTTATATTACCCTCAAAATTTTGATTAAAATATTGTTTCTTTTCTCTCAATTTATTTTAGAAAAGATTTCTCAAGGGGAAAAGTACTTTGTCTATGATTAAGAAAAGAGAGCAGGGGATTCCCTATAATTGTTTTTTGTGAAGGTAAACCTGTTAGATAGATTGCACAATAGGAGAAGGGGGAATTCCTCAGATGTAATTAGAAACTGAGTCACTTGTTTATGCTTAGAGAGCATTGCTCTGCTGGGAAATTCCCATGGGTTATAAATGTAAAGTGATGAATTCAGATGAAGGTAATTATGTAAATTCCAATTGGTCACTAGTGCAAGGTTTATGTTTATGCATTATTCTGTGGTAAGAATCTATTTTAAAAGACTGGTAGACTTTGTGAATGATGGGTATATAGCATAGTTGAAAGTTTTGATTCGCCAGCCGTTGTAATCAGGAGCTAAACCAGAGCTCTGGTGCTATACAGTAAATATTATTTATGCTAGTTATTTAATCTAGAGACCATCTGTGCAGTTGTTAGCTCCCAATTAAACAACTCTCAAAATTCTTTCCACATATCACATGATAACCTCCCTCATAATGACGCAAGCTTCTGTCCTCTCTTAGGTCACGCATGAGACAATCATCAAAACCAGATAAAAGGGCTCAGCAGTATTGTTCATGGATCGACATAAGTGTCATCGACGGAAGCCATGCGCCATCTCAACAACCGGTATAACTATAACACTCTTTGTTCTGATCCCACACGTTTTCTCGTCAAACGATACAGCACACCCTTGGGATGCTATGCACAACTCGTGGTCACTTTCTTATAAAGCTCACAATTTCCTTTCTCCACATAATTGTAAAGCTGCAGGTTTCTACCCTCCGCAAGATTCACAAGCCTGGAAACCCTGGTAGGCCTATCATCCTCTTGCAACGGTTCACTGACAGAAAACTCTCCCTATTTGTTGAACCATTTTATCAAACCTCTTGTTCCACAAGGCTCCCCTCTACATTCCTGACAAGGCGCCCCCGACTTTCTCGGGAAACTTGAAGCTGTCAAGGACCAGTTTCCCAGCACCGCCATCATAGGGGACATTGATGTTGCCTCCCTCTACAACAAACCAATGTTTCCCACGATGAAGGCAAACACTCCAGGCTTGTGCAGCTTTGGCCAAAGCCGGCCACCGATGCCACCCCCCCCCATTGATGATCTGGCCACTTTAATGAAGCATGTACTAAACCAAAATAAGTTTTACTTTTATGAATAAACAATTACTTGCAGTAATGGGACGGCAATGGGCACGAGGATGGCGCCTTCGCTGGCTTGCTGCATCACCGTTTCGTCCTTGGGTTTGGTGAGATACATCAAATTATGGATTTTTTACTGGACCGTGATGGGAGAGCCCTCATCAATTTTACTAACCACAAATCATTCCTTCCACTGAACCATTAAATTCACTTCTGAATATTCCCACCAACAGGTTACATTTCCCTTGATGTCACCATCAAAGAAAGCAGAAGGCCCCCTCTCCACAGATCTATATACCAAGCCTACGACCTCATCAGTATCGTCATTCCTCTAGTTGCCACACTCGCCACTGTAAGACTGTCATTGCTTACAGTCAGGCTCTCGCCGTTGGCGCATATTTCTAATTGATTCTAAAGATTTTATACATTCCAGGAATTTGAAGAACAGCTAGTGGCCAGAGGACACAGTTCCAGCAGAGTTCAACACAAGCCATCCAGAGAGCCATCGCTACCCAGGACTAACAGCTCTTGTAGAGAACCAGACCAGGATACTTCTCTATTCTACTACGCACAAACTCCCTTGTGGTTACATTTCTTCCCTTCTTCCTCCCCTTGCCTTATGCCTCAACACTAACCATCATATTTCTTTCACACTTCAGTCGCCTTCCTCCGTGCTGTTCCCGACACTCCCATCTTGGCTAACAGACGTCCCCGCAATTCTACGTGACCATGATTGTGAGGGCTTGTCCCCCCACAACTGTACTTCTTCCATCACAGCACGGTCACTTTCAAGTGTACAGTTTGAGATGCATCGTCTGTAAGGACCATAAACAGGAGACTGACTCGTTCACCAATCATGCCACTGGTACCACACAAGACCATAGGCAACATCACCTGTATTACTTCTAATGTCGTTATCTATTTTTGCAGAGTTGCTAGGTCAGAGGTTCTCAACAGGCGGCCCACGGGCCAAATCCGGCCCCGAAGCTTTGGTGGTGAAAATGGCCCTTAACAGTTTGTTGAAATCTACACAAACTACAAAAAGGTTGTACTGGCCCGCGAGATGAAATTTGAGGGATAACGGCCCTTCACGGCCCCCTCGAGCCAAAATAGTTGGAGAACCCCTGGTTTTTGGATCCCCATATGTTTGGGGAAACCAAGACTCCTCCTGAAAGAACGCTTCTCTGGGCCATAGTTCCACGTCAAACACCACAAGTTGGAAACATCCGGGGCACACTCTTGCACACTTACCAACCATACTATTTCTGATAGACTTTACAGGGTATGAATCCTTGGCAACCGCCCCGACCATCACTGTCCTTCCTCATGCAAAAAAGGTGTGGATGAAGTGTCTACTCACCATCCAGTCCCATGGTCTCAACATCCACGAAGGTATTGACTAGGTCCCTTATTCACCGCATATGTACCCAACCCCCCTTTTTTTTCAGCTCTTCTTCTTTTTTCAGGTTTCTCTGTCCACTTTTTACCATGCTTATTATTTCATTATTCATGTTTTTTTATTTTAGCTTTCTTTTTCTGTTTCACGTACAATTAATTGTTGTTATTATTATCATATGTTTGTTTATGTTATTTCAACATATTAAAAATTTTGTTATATGTTATATTATGATTAGTTTGTTATATGAATTCCATTTCATTTTTTCACTATTAAACCCCCCCTTTTTTTTTTGTTCTCTTTCAGGTTCTTTCTCCCCTACTTATAAAGAACGACGTTTGAAGTCATATAATCAAATTTGGACAAGGACAGACAACGAACAGAACATAATACCAAACAAGTACAGACTAAGGGTAAACAGGGTTGTGATCCAAACAGGATATAGCACGTTAAACCCGACCCATGTAAAAGTCGAGAGAAAAAAAAAAACCTGCAATGAGAAACATCTTTTTACGTGATTATAATTAGTAAGTAGTTGTTTCTTATATTTAAGTTCAAAGATACTTATGGTTTTGCCTGTTGTACATGCTTTTGTCAAGTTAGTCCACACTTTTGGGCCTACAAACAAATGAATACGAGTTAACAAAGAAGTACATTTATGAGTCTGATAGTGACTCCTTCGTGTGTTTAGTGTGTACTTTCGCTGTTTTTATGTGAAAGAGGCCATGAAGAATTGTAGATTACGGTGAGAATCGGTACATGAAACAAGCGCTATTTGGAGTTTGTTTATAATCAATAGGTCTTGAACGTGCTGTACAAAATTAACCTTCAGTAATTGAGAAGATTCCCTTGGAATATATTTACCTGAGGAGTTTTAATTGACCTTATGCGCTGTCATTTTGGATTCATCGCTGTGAGGACATGTCCATCCGTTTGAACTGCAACGCTTCTTGTGACTTAGTGGACTTCTTGTTTTGACATTAGGTATAAATCCCTTATAAATTGTTCGTGTAATCTTACTCGTAATGTTTGTTTGGACATACCAAATTCTTGAACCAAATCAATTAAAGATCATTCAAATAAAACTGTTTTATTATATAAAATTTAGAAATCACTTGTCACAAGGCCCCCCTCATTATTTGTGTTTGAAAGGTATTTCTGACCTTTGAATGTCACGAGATATCTTAACAGATTGACCACAGAAATTTAATTAGTATTGCCTCCATGAACATTCGTTCAGGCGACACAATAACTATATTGAGGTGAAATGTAACCCTTATTCGAATGGACCACAACCGTCCCCAGCAAACATTTTCCAGGCCAAATGAAAGCTGATGAATAGCGAACCCAAATTCGGAACGTTAAGCTAAAAGCTTTTTTCTATCTGATTATAAATTACGAATTCCAAAACAAATCCAACCTATGCATAGGCAGCACCAGCTCTCGTATCGGGTTTTGACGCGCAAATTATATGAATTATTATAATGTAGGCCCCTTTTTTTCGTCTGGTCCCTCAACCACTTATAGGCCTACTATAACTAAAAATTAAAAAATACACTGTGCCTTTTGTTAGATATTTTGATTTTATTTTTTTAGACCGGTTCCTAAGCTAAACCTCTTTTATTCCACCCAATTTGAGGACCATAATCTGAGATATGGTCAATTGAACACAAAGGATTTAAAATACCATTTGAAGGTTCAAGAACTGACTAAAGCGGATTACCCGATTTAAGTCTATAAAGTTTTATCTTGGTAGAATGGGCTTCACCCCAAAACCAACATCTGTAAAGTTTCAGGGCGTGATTTTGAAATCCCCATAGAGTTACAGAGTAAATTACTATTGCATGGTCCGACCAAAATGGGGCATATTTTTGGCTCATAACTCCAAACCCAAACCCTTAAGCCCAAGATTTCACAGGGAAATGAGAAAAATAGTGGGAATTTATTGCTGAGACTAGGGACAGCCACAAGTCTCTGTTGGGATTTGGGGACAAATGGTGCGAAACGCTCTAAAAATGCCCCATTCCTCACTGCCGCCAAGATGGCCAGGGAGGAACCACAATGAAGAACAGCGTTGAACAAAGGACATAAAGAAGGATGATGGTGTTCACATGCTTCAGTTTTATTTTTTTCAGCTGCCCTCATTTCATTTTCTCCCATCTGAGCTGGTATTGCGACCGGAAAAAACTCCCATTCACGGGGTTACGTACTGATTTTCCACAAGTCGCCATCATCTGCGAAGGTCTAATCTCTCCCTACTCGCGCGCTCGTGGTTAATGTTTTTGGGCGTAAAAATGCCTTCTACGCTGGATGTGCGCTCTTGTCTGACGCGCGGGCTCGACGCTATTCGACGTCTTACTACAGGCTGCGGAAGACATTACGGAAGATATTGAGGCTTGCAAACGATGCACAGATGATATTGACCAAACTCCATTAAAGGACCGACAGTGAGTTCAGCCAATATCAATTTTTTATTGGAATTACAGCATCACAACCACATGCTCAACTCTTTGGTAAATGACCTTTGACCTTATTAACGTAAGAAGGTTCTCTTGTTACACTATTACCCAACTTGGATCTGTATTCGCTAGCGAAGTGTTTACGTGTAATCCGGTTGTTACTATGTAAACTGGATCAAGCTTTTGAGTCCTGCACCACAATCGAAATGATCACTACACAAAGTCTACGGCCTGCAATACCATTCCAAAAGGTGCGGATCCAGTAACCAGGAGTTATGTAACCACTTCGCTGGCGAATTGAACCAGCATTTAAAGATATGGACACGTAAAAGTGGGTGCCAAAGTTTAGAACACACACAGCCGCCCACCCCCGAAGGGTCTGTGCCATGAGGCAAAAAGCACCCTAAAAGTATCCTGAAAGGGCAGAAGTCATTACTGTATGTGGGGGTAAATGGGGAATTTCAACATTTATTTGCACAACTATTACATTCCCATATCGCTTTCGTTCAAAAATTTCAACCCCGATTTATGAATCCCATTTAGCAGTTCTGTCCGCCCTTCCTCTTGTTGAAATTTTAATGTTCCCCTGCATACAACTTTTTTCATATCACCCCCTCGACTCCTTCCCTACCCCCGGTGTAAATAATGACCCCCTCCCTAATCACTGACTTCTGAAATAACCTTTCAAGTACTGCTGAGAAACAATCTTTCGTGATTATAATTAGTAATTAGTGTTTCTTATTTAATTTAAAGCGACTTAGGGTTTTGCATTTTAAATGATTTGTCAAGTTTATCCACCACTTTTGGGCCTACATAAACAAATTAATTACGATTAACAAAGAAGTACATTTAGGAGTCTGATAGTGACGTGCATTCCGTGTGTTATAGTTGTGTACTTCGCTGGTTTTTTTGTAAGGGCCATTGAAAGAATTAGGTAGAATACTGTGAGAATAACGGTACATGAAAAACGCGCTATTTGGAGTTTGTTTATATCAAATATGTTCTTTGAACTGCTGTACAAAATTACCATTCAGGATTGAGAAGATGCCCATTGAATATATTAACCTTAGGAATTTTTAATGTGAACTTATGCGCTGTCATTTTGGAGTCTTCGCTGTGAGGAGGACATGTCCATCGTTGAACTGCAAACGCTATTGTGGACATTAGTGGACATTCTTGTTTCATTAGGTATTAATCTTATAAATTGTGTGTAATCTTACTCTGTAATGTTGTTTGGACATACCAAATTCTTGAACCAAATCAATTAAAGATCATTAAAACTGTTTCATTATATAAAATTTAGATCACTTGTGCCAAGGCTCATTTTATTTTGTGTGTTTATGAAGGTATTTCTACCTTTGATTCCACGAGATATGTCTTAACAGAATGTACCCACACAACCACAGAAACCTATTAGATTAGATAAGTGGCCTCCTAGAACATAAAAATCGTTCAGGCGACAACAATAACTATATTGAGGTGAAAAGGTACACTATTCGAAGGGACCACCGTCCCCACAAGCATTTTCCAGCTCAATTAAAGCTAATGATACCGAACCCACATTCGGAACATTCAGGTAAGCTAAAAGCTTTTTTCTCTATCTGATTATAACGTACAATACCAAAATAATACAAAATCTAATGCATAGGCACCACCATCCTCTCGTATCGGGTTTGACTCGCTTATATGATTATTATAATGTAGGCCCTTTTTTTCGTACTGTCCCAAAACATTATAGGCCTACTATCAAACTAAAAATTAAAAATAAACTGTGCTTTTGTGAGATATTTTGATTTTATTTTTAGGACGGTCTAAGCTAATCCTCTTTTCATTTCCACCCAATTTGATGCACCATATCTAGATACTGTCCAATTGTACACAAGGATAAAATACCATGTGAAGGTTCAAGAACTTACCTTAAAGCGGCATGAAACCCGAATTTAATTCTTAAATTTTTTAGTCTTGGTAGAATGGCTTCACCCCAAAAACCACATCTGTAAGTTTCAGGCGTGATTTTGAAATCCCCATAGAGTACAGAGTAAAATTCATAATTGCATTGGTCGACCAAAATGGGGCATCTTTTGCTCATACATCCAAACCAAACATCCTTAGCCCTAATATTTCCAAGGTAATGAGAAAAAATAGTGGGAAATTTATTTTCTGAGACTAGGGGACAGCCACAAGTCTCTGTTGGGATTGGGGACAAATGTGCGGACAACGCTCTATGCCCCATTCCCTCACTGCTGCCTCCAAATGCCAGGGAGGAACACAGTGAAGAACTAGCCGTTGAACAAAGGACATAAAAAGAAAGGATGATTTGTGTTCAAAATGCTTCAGTTTAATTTTCAGCTGCACCTCAATTTCATTTTCTCCAATCTGAGCCAATGGTATTGCGACAGGAAAAAACTCCCATTCACGGGGTTACGTACTGATTTTCCACCAAGGTCGCCATAATCTGCGAATGTCTAATGCATATTCTTCTACCCTACGCGCGCGCTCGTGGTTAAATGTTTTTGCGTAAAAAATGCTTGCTACGCGCGGATGTGAGCTCTTGTCTGAGCGCGGGTATTCGACGCTTCAGGCTGCCGAAAGACATTTCGGAAGTAGTGAGGGCTGTGGAACGATGCAAAAGATGATATATGACCCAAACTCCATAAGGCCACAGGAGATATCAGACATATTCAATTTTGTATTGGAATTACAGACAGTCACCAAAATGCTCAACTCTTTGGTAAATGACCTTTGACCTTATAAACGTAAGAAGGTTCTATGTTACATTATTACCAAGCTTGGTTGTAATTCGCTAGAGACGTGTACGTGTAAATCCGGTTGTTACTATGTAAACTGGATCACGCTTGAGTCCTGCACCACAATCGAAATGATCACTACACAAAGTCTTCGGCCTGCAATAACATCAAAAAGGCTGCGTGATCCAGTAAACCCGGGAGTTATGAAACCACTTCGATGGCGAATTGACCATGCATTTAAAAGCTATGGACACGTTTAAAAAGTGTGTGCCAAAAAGTTAGACACACACACAGAGCACACAGCCGTAAGGGTCTGTGTGACATGGACCACCCTTAAAAGAATCCTGAAGGGAGAAGTCATAGTTGGTGGGGGAATGGGAATTTCAACATTTATTGGCACAAACTATTACATCCTATTCGCTTTTCAGTTCAAAAATTCATATCCCCGATTTTATGAAATTTCCCCATTTAAGAGTTCATGTCCCCTTCTCTTGTGAAAAATTTTAATGTTCCCCCTGCATACAAACTTTTCCCTTTTCATATCACACCTCGATCATCCATTTAACCACGGTGTGTTGTTGTAAATAATTGACCCCTCCCTAAAATCACTGACTCTGAAATAAACCTTCAATGACTGATGATAAAGAACAAAGTTCTTGTAGTCATTTAAGACCAATCAGCAATGTACGTAATTCTAGTAATGGGTGTTTTCAATGCCGATTGGCATCAGGATTGGCATCTAAATGTCAGCCAACCAAATATGTGCTCGGCGCAAGGCCATATAAAAAAAAAATTACAAGCAAACAAGTGCAAGAATATGATTGTTTGGAT
>JAMKCH010080497.1:0-76396 GCA_023653785.1 Ophioderma brevispina | reverse complement strand
TAGTTTACTTCATATATTTTAATTAGGCGCTATTGCAATGATATCGGCGCATCTCTGACTCGATATTTTGAACTTAGCCCCGCCTCCTTCTATCAAGTCTTTGTATGTGTGTGGATTGCGCCACCCGGCTGGTCTACGACAGGAGACGGGACGGGCTAGGTCGCCTCTTTTTGATTTGGACTGACACGGACCGACGTGACTATCCTGTCTCTGACATAAACTTCTATTTGATATAATTTTAGGGAATTTAATCGACCGAGACGGACTTGTCATTTATAATAGTCGTAATGTGAGTATTAGGAATGCTTTCCTGAATAAATTGTTCTATTTTGTATTTACGGCAATAGCCAGTATTTCCTCCTGTGTCAGCCACTCGTTATTTTGGCGTAAGTTTGAGTTTATTTTGAAGTCCTCGAAGCCGAGGTCCTCTACAATAGTGTACCTGGATCATTGTTCTCAGAATCCTCTTTTTTCTCATAATGCAATGCGCGCTTAGGTGAAAAGATGTATTCATTGAGGCGGGTTATTAAATCAATACGACTGATGTGTCCTTTCATTCGTTGTGTGTCCATGGGTAGGACAAATTTCACCACCCAATAGCACCCAACATCCAACACCTGATATTGTTGGCGGGATTGTTTGGTATCGAATTGACCTTTTGTGTAACAACACCCAAACTGATAATTATCCCGTGCAATATTCAAAATGTCAGCGCCCAGGCACGGACGACTGGTTTTGAATGCGTTTCACCCCCCTTGGATATGGACCACTCCTCCACTATTGAAGAGGCGATAACACATCAGTCATGGTGATACCTTTGATACGTACCCGATCACAGTAGACACGTACTTCTGCATATTTTACACCATGATATGATTAACGACGAGACTGCGGAGTTGTTTTGCTTCATTTTCCAACCACCGTTGAAGATTGCTTTTGCTCCGCTGCAACTGACCCCGACCATTAAAGGTGTGTATGAAATGCTTCTCCACTGCTCTTTGTCAACGCTCTGAGTGTAAAGAGCTCCACTTAAAGTCTGCGAAATTTAAAATGAGCTAATTGAGTTCTTCGCGCAAATCTTAGCAGCTGAAAGCTCCATTGCAAACACCCCAACAACACCACAACAACTTTTAAAAGTGAAAGACATACAAGTTGGCCTAGTCTCATGTGTGCACAACAGACCACAAGATATCCATTTGTTTTTTTCCATCGAAGATGCTAAAATCGGAGTAAGATAAAACCACTACATTGCAGTTATCCTAGCATATGTGCAGCAAGCAATCGATGTGGCAGAATATCAAGTCATGCACAGAGTTGGTGGTTGTCTCATGTAGCATGCAAGTCCTTGGGTCCAAGTATTTAAGAATAAGGACATGGTATATGCCTACTAGGAATTTCATTTACATTTCCTAAGCAGCTAGAAACCAAAACTTTTGATGGATAACAGCGCATCCATCAAGTGGATAACTCCTCAGTTCATTGACATGTAATGGATGACATGACCCATGCTTTTGAGATACCATTATGTGTACCTGCCGCAGATAGCCACACTATGAGTTTACAATATGCTCATCAACCAGGGACACAGTTCATTGGGGTTGTACTTGTATGCTTGAACATAACCGAACTACTGATGGACTTTAGGTCTCATATATTATACACAACACTCGGGGGGTGTTTTCTAAATACACTTTGAATGAAAGCTATTGAACTGTGCATAGTAGTTTTGATACTTCTTGCCTTATAGTGACAGCAGGGTGTTAAAACCTGTTTCCTGTAAGTTTGAATTTTGTAATCTTGGTGCAATGGACTGTGTTAAAATTATTTAGAGATCTATTTGATTGATAAATCACCTCAATCAGTAACAGAGGGCCCTCACCTATGAAATGGATATGGCTTTATAAGGTTGGCATTTCCAAACCAGTGGTATTTTCAAAATTAAAGGTTGATTCTGAAATACAAGCTAAATACATATACTGCATGTGGTTTCTATCTCTCTCTAATATACGAGAGGGGTTTCCTATTATCTCAAGTAATTACACTAACATATTAAGGTCACTAACCACATCTTGCTAAGCGATGGTGTGTCTTTTTTTTAAAAAGACTATCTTGTTATGAATCTTTCTCTAGACAGGTGCCCATAGCCTAAATCACTGAGTTTCAACCTGCAAACCCAATGTTCAAAATAATTGAGAATAAATGTCAATAAAATAACAAATAGTACAGTTGTCGTTTTCCTTAGCAGACAGCCTTGAACAAGGCTAGTTCGTCTGAAGACGCACAAATCAAAACAAAAGTATATTGAATTGGTTTACTTCTTATTTTGCAATTTAACAAAAATCACCCCAAAACCCCGTCCTTTACAAGTTTCGCTGCGAAATTTCCATCCGGTTTTATGCTAGATTTAAAAACGTAATCTTTAGCTCATGAAGCACATATGAGTCACTTGTAAATTAATATGGTCGACCAAAATGGGGGCACGTTTTTCGGCTTATAGCGTCAATCAAACTCATTTTTTAGCCCTACGATTTCACAGGGGTATATAATCGCCGTCTGAAACAAATTCCACGCGCGCGTCTGTTGACTGCGTACTGGATGCCCCGTTGTCAGCGGTCGTCACACACTTCCGGTTTTACGGCGAGAGCAAATGGACAGCTATCAGCGATAAGGAAATTTTCCTTAAAGAGACACTGGCACATTTGAAAAATAGTGCGCCCTCTAATTTTTCAAAATTGATATTTTGTATGTCATCAAGCTTTTATATACTTACCCCTCACCTGAATTATTAAAGGTGCAACGAGAGATTTTGGGCCACCCATATTGCTTTATCTTTAGTTATTTGACATAGATAACACCCGAATAATTTCTTACCTTTCTTTGACACAGAAATGCATTGAAAATGAAAGCAATGGCGATTTTTCATTTGCTAAATTTCAATATAAAAACATATAGGCTTGAATTTTGTATTTGCTCCTATATGAAATTTAAATTTTCACATTTTTTTGTACTTAGAAACTTCTCAGCTTAATCCTTTCCACATGGGGACATTTTTTATAGAAAGCTTTCATTAGTGAAAAATCAAATTTTCATATTTTTTAGGGACACCTGTTATGTGAAATCTCTCGTTCACCTTTAAGTCCAAATCATTCACACTGTGGGTAAACAGAACGATTTTTTAATGTCGCCGGCGACATTAATTCAGAATGACGCGGAAATGGCGTGTAACACAAGAAATCACACACCAGAGTTGATTCGCCGGCATGGACCTGTTTGAACGGTGCGTGACCTTTGTGGTTTTAATATCAGAGTACGATCTATATAGTCATAATATGACACATTTGTTGATTAGTTACGGCAAACTTAAAATTTACCTACAAATACCTGGATGTTCCCATTTAATGTTTATTGTGTTCTCTACTTGATCTGAGACCTGGCACCTGCACAAACACCCCCGGCCTACACCCATCAAGTTCCTGTGAAACAACTTGCGTTTTGATGGTAGAATCATACTGATATGCAAGCCCCCTATTCAATACTGTGCTAATATTGATGGTTAACCACTAAAACGGCGATTTTTTGTTTATATCTTGGGAATGAAATGGATTTGAGGGCTCAAATTGCAGGACGACGTTGAGAAAAATACGGCCTTTCATCTGATATCAAAATCGATACTACTTCCGGTAAATCGGGGGGTCCCTAAGACGATCGGAACACGCAGCTTTAATGTCCCAATCTGCTTTTGGGTATGTTATTTTTATGTGTAAAATATATCTCTATTCTTCCAATGGCCTAGACTATCATTTGCGAGGAAATTGAAGAAATTTCATATTTTCTGAAAATGTGCCAGTGCCGAAAATCTTCTTAAAATTTGTGATGGAGAAATAGACTAGGCTTAGAAAATACACAATCACAATCACAAAAGAGAATATCCAAAGTAGGCCCTACCTACCCATGAACAAAAAATATTATTGGAAATTACGTAAATTTTACATAGGTCAGGGACGACCTAAGTAACATTTAAGATTTTTTGAATAGGGGCGGGCTTATGAGAAAACCAGAAGAATGTCATCAAGGATATCAATCCCTTTAGTGATCACTTCATTTCATAGTACGGCAGAGGAGGTTAATGGCGGATTTCAGGGGGTTTTTTTCGGTGAAACATTTCGCGTTCGGGCCCCTTCGCTTCGGTTTTAAAAAAATTCGCATTTTAAGCTATCTTTATGAGATTTCTCCATATGTTCTCCCTTTCTCTTGGTGAAAATGTTCATATTCCCCTTTCTCGATTGCAAGTCGTATTCCATCTTCCACCGGCGTAAATAATGGACCCCTCCCGTACAATTTGAATCATGGAAGCCACAGTTTGGGGATTGATAAGAGAATTTTCTCCTGTGTGATTTGAGAAACATCAAAAATAACATTTCCGCAAAAAGAGTGCTAGGCGGGGTGTGGATTGAGAAGGGCCAGTAATGTCAAAAAAATAATGTAAAAACTAGTGCATTCCCCCCCACCCCGTGTTTGTTGTGACCTTTCATATTTTGACCCTTTGACCTTATGGTGTGTGATCTTGACTCAGAATTGGCTGCTCGATCAGGTCAGCAGTCCTTTTGACCAAATTTGGTGTCATATGGAATTGCTCTATGCAAATTGACCTCTAGAGCCTTTGCATTCGGTCATCGAAACCCGCAACAAAGAGTTTTCAGACTTGTCGTCCCCTATCTTCATGCCAAATATCAACCATAGGAAAGTTAATTAAAGCAATATTCAGCACATTTTGAGAGCGCCCCCATTTTCAAATTGATCGATTTTGCACAGTTAGTGGCTAATTGTCTATGAAATCTATACTGCGAACGAGGAAGCTAAAAAATGCGTACATTTATCACAATAAGCGGATTGTAATTAGGAATTGGGATCCCAGCATTGGGAGTTTAAACGGCGAGCTGGAAATGCTACTACGTTTATGTCCGTCCGTGATGAAATAGTGCCACCTCGACAAAAATAACCTCTAACTTGACATTGCACGCCGCAACTATTACAGTAGCACTGGCACATTTTCAAAAACAAAGAAATTTCTTCAAGTTGCTCTTCAAATGGAGAGTCCAGGCCATTGAGCAAACAGAGATATATTTACACATAAAAATAACATACCCCAAAAAGATAGGGACATTGGTATGAGGCTGGAAACCGACATCAGGTAATTTGTAGGAAAAACTTTTAAGTTGTCCATAACTTTAATCAACAAATGTGTATATGACATGATTATTTTTGACCGCGTACTCACTGATATTAAACCAACAAAGGTTATGACCGATGATGAAACAGTGAAACAGTGTGCATAGCGTGGGAAACATGCATACGGCGTGCGTGTTCTTGTGTTCAAACGCATTTTCGTCGTCTGAATGAATTTCACGTCGCCGGCGACGTTAAAATTATAAAATTCGTTCTGTTTTTACCCATTAAGGAAACTGATTTGGTCATAATCAATTCGGGTGATGGCTTTTGTATATTAAAGCGCATTACAACCATGCAAAAGTATCGACCCCTTTTGAAAAATCTTGAGGGCGCACATTTTTCAAAATGTGCCAGTGTCTCTTTTTTTAAAACAACTAATGGATGAGCGTAGATACGTACATGGCGCTATTCCCGGCTCACATTGGAAGGTCGTTTCCAGCAAGCCGTGACTATTATCGGGGATCCCGCTAATAATTATTATAGTACAAAATTCCTTCGTTTGTGGACAACATAGTCATTTTCGAGCTTAACCATCAAAGGTATAGTTTACTAGCCAGGTACCAATGCAACTGTGTAAAAATCTCAACATTTTGTGAAAAATAGGGGCGGGCGGCTCTTCAAAAAAGTGCATAATTTGCTTTAAAACTTGCCTGGAACCATAGGAGGCTATGATTAAACGCGTTGGTAAAAATGATAGTAGGAATAGCATTTACACCGCTAATTGCATTTTCGTATTTTGTTTTTAAATTTATTGTTTACCTTCTTCTTACACAAGCTCAATTCCTATGCATTGCCGTACACTGCAAGTCGTGTCCACACTCCAGTTTAAATTGTATCATCTGTCTATCATGTCCTGCTCTCAATTTCACAATATCGGAAAACCAGTTGCAGTTGGTTGACTAGGTTCCCTGATTATTATATAATTCATAAAAATATAATTCCAAGAAATGTTGACAAATTTATACGAAAAATCCTGTTTTTTACATGTGACCGCCGATGAATTTCACACTTCTCACTGAGAAAAATCTATAGCGGGCCCTGATACTTCTATCCAGTTACGTGCGTATAGACTTTATCCAAATCTTGGAAACTTGGCACGATCAGTTTGTACTGATGCTATATGTTTTCATTGTCGTTGGGGGGTTGTCAGGCAGTTGCAAAAGGTTGCATTTATTCTTAAACGAATGACAAAAAGTTCGAAAAACCTAGAAAAAAAAATAACTAAATGTTAAATGAGGGCCTGATCTGTGTCAAGAGTATTCCATATATAGATCACACAAAAGTTTACCTGTCCAGACCGAAACCGTTCATTGGGATTCGTTTGCAACGAATCCAAATTGCTGATTGTTTACCAGCTAATCAGTATTTCAAACAATCAGCCTTTTAAACTTGCTCTGTGTGCGCCGATGATATTGCTGTATTGCAGCCACGCTTGATCACCAATACAATTAACTGCATAAGGGGGGGGGGGTTCCTAGGGACCCATTTTTTGGTTTTCAGCCGGCCCGATTTTTGAACGTGCAATATATTTGGTGTATAATATGGTTTGTCTAACTTGTAGTTGCGCTTGCATGGGTGAAAAAAAAATCCAATCCTATCGCGTCGTGTTTGTGTTAATTAGCATGGGTTCCCTAGGAGCCCCCCCTTATGCACTAACGGATGTACCCAGCGACAAAAATAAAAATCTATTAGAGTTTCTGTGATTCGGATTTTCATAATGCATACACCTAGTGACAAAACAAAGTAAATAAATAATAAAAAAACAATCTTGGGAAGTATAGTATGGCCAATGGAGCCATCATTAATATTTTATATTACATCATGTAGCGGTTTTTACTGTAGGGAAACTATGTTAAATTATAAAGTACCTTAAAAAATATAAAATGGCATGAGACATTTATGTGGTGCTTAAATGGTAAATATAGTTCATACTTCAGCAATTAAAGCAATCCAGCACTAGTCTAGGTGAGGCAAGTGCCGAGAAAATGCAGAAACAAATCGTGTCTTTTTTCGCACATTTTTGACGCAACATTTAAAATTCAATGTTTTGCCCCTAATTTGCTTACTGAACACACTTTTCTCCGTTTTTATTTCTTATGTTGATGTCTTTGAAGCCTTCTACATGTGGGGATTCATCAACAAAAAACCTTAGGAAAGGGTTTTATTAGGGGGGGGGGGTCCCTAGGAACCACCCCGTTATGCACTAACGGAAGTGAAAACCCCTTATTGCAGTAAGTGTTTAAAGGCTGAATGATTCGAAATAGAATTTTTGTGTGTAAATTTAAATTAGTCATCTAGAACTAAAAGACTATAAAGATAGTCACCTAAAAATGCTTAATTCCAAAGTTGGAGATGAATTATGAATTGGATTTTCAGTTTCATGCCAGTTAACATTTCCAGGGTAAACATGTATCCACAGTAGGCCTACAGGCTCATATCTGGAAATAAATAGTGACCAATCCTGCCGTAGGTCGTTACTATTTGATTTTACCATGTGGATTACAATAGAAATGTGATTTCCAAACTATGTGATAATAGCATTGTATCAAACCTTCCACTCACCCCTGCCTTCCCACCCCCATCAGACAATGTGGAGGGACACGGCCAGGCTGATGATGATAAGGAACTGATCAACACTAATTGGGGGAAGGGGGGAATGAATTTCAAAATTGAGATAAAGTGTGACAACAATTAATTCCAGGATTGTAGCCTAGGGTATATGGCCCCCTATACAGTGCCATAGGATACTGTGCCGTAGGACTATAACAAAAGTTCCGATCCGGAATTTTAAACAAAGTTGTGATTCTATATATGAAGGAATTCGAATTGATGCTTCGTTATTTCACTCAAAAATTAGTATTTGGACAAACCAGAGAAGGAGGAGAGGGGGAAGTTGAGCCACAGGGTAAGATGAGCCACCCTCCTCTAGAAAGAAGAAAAAAACTTATGTAATGTATAAATAGTGTACTGCATCATAACACAGGTTCTAAAGGTAAGATGGAATCACTTTCACATACAATTAGAAAGTTGCAATAAAAGTAATTTTTGCACTTTTTTTACTTCTGGAAAAAATGATTTTTGTCACAATTCTCCTTCCAAGGATTGGAAGATATAATGGCACTCTTTTGTGGTATTGAGGGTTGTTGATAATGTGAACATAACTTAGAAGACGACTGTTTGAACTGTAACAAGTTTTAGTGAAGGAGTCTTGCTTTTTACTTAAATGGTCCCTATGGGTTAAGTTGAGCAACTGGGCGTGGGGTAGTTGAGCTAGGAAAAAGTGCACAATTTTCTCCCCAAAAAACCAAAAAAAAATTCCAAGTAGTATCACATAAAAAAATTATTTATTTTCAACTTTAGGACTACTTTCACTCTATATCAAACATTTTTTGGCAAAATACTTGAAACAAAAAAATAGAGAAAAAAAGCAGAATTGGATTTTAATGACACATAGGCCTGGATGGCTCAACTTACCACCACAGACGGTGATCAATTTATACCCCAACTCTTTTTGGGTTTGTTTTGGCTTTTTTAAATCAATTTTAAAAAAAGAAAAATTTACAAATATTTTTGGCATCCTCCACTGGAATATTGGTCAAAAAATTTGTGATACTTAATTCAAGTAAACTCACACATGTTTCATTTGTAACATTGCATTTGCCTCCTACTAGGCCTATATTTTCTCTGAGCACAATGAAACAAAATGTAAAAAGTGCCTCAACTGAACCCCTTCTCCCCTACGGTAGGGTAAAGTGGGGTAATAAAAATCAGTGATTCCATCGAATGAGTCAAAATATTCTACAGCGATGATTAAAAAGGGAAGGCTAAGTCCGTCGAACCCCATAAGTTACTTCTTCAACTGAAGAATTGACAGGGAAAAAGGAGGCCTAATGACTAATATATCAGATTTTGTACTTAGGCCTATTATGTTGCTTCTGTCTATTTGTTTAGAATATGTTGGGGGTACTTGTACTTGTTCCCCCAGACATGCAAAAATCGATTTTTGATAATTTTTTTTCGATTATTTCTGGATTTTGCAAATCACTATGATAGTGCCTTTAAGCGAGATCGTAATTTTCCAGGAAAAGGAGGAATTATATAGGCCTATTAAGTAATCACGTTTCATATCAATGAAAGCTTTGGTTCTGGGTACAGACCAAAAGATATGTATTTCGTCACTGACAAATAAAGAAAATGTGTTGAAAATTTTAAATTAGGCCCTAAATATTTCTTTGGTTTTCAGGACAACCCCCTCCGTTAATAAGTGAATTACAGTTGCTGAATGATATTCTTTCAAGTGGCAATTCAGATGGGACACTCCCACCATCCCTAGTTAAAAGTTATGAGGGGGGGGTCCATATGCCCCGGGGGTCCATATTACCCCACCTTACCATGCTTACCCATAGGCAAAAAACACGATTTGTTTGAAAATTGAGTGGCCCTCATCTGGAAACTCTCTTGCGTCTTAAGTAGGCCTAGCTAATAGATCATATACCACAAAGAACTCACCAATTTCGAAGGATTAGACAATTTATTGGATTATAGGGCCTACTTTTTGCAACTTGCCCATCAGTAAGGTCTATCCTGTCCAGGTATAACAAGCACGATTCCATTTAACTTCACAGTGGTGGCTCGCATTGCGACCTTTTTTTGGCTTTATCGTTTTTCACTTTGATTTTATAATTTTGATTTTTTTTTACATAGCGTAGGCCCAATGCATTATAATATAATGACGAAGCGCCGTGCAGGCCTGATGTAGGGCCTACCCATGTTCTCCCAAACATCTCAATATTGCCTGCGCAAATCCCTCCTAGTTTTCACAACTTGTCTTTTTGTGTTGATTTTGATTTGCAATTTCCAGTTCCACACCTTTGTGTGCCCCAGAGCCCCAACTATTCAAAAAAAAAAAGCTATCTCCCGTACCTTCCTATCCCTCCCTTCCCTCTACTCTCCCCACCTTCCCTTTCCCCAATAGTGCCTCCTGCCTATCTCCATCCCCCCGTCTCTCTCTACTGCGTGATCATCCGCTGCCTGACCCTCCCCCATTTTGTTGCTTCATGCTTACCGTTATTTCTTGTCCCATCTCCCAGCATGCGATCTACCACCCCCTCCCCTCCCTCATATCCCCCTCCCCTCACTGTAGGCCTACGCGAGTCCCAAGTATGAACCATAAACGGAATCACTAATCACTATTAGGCCTATTAAATAGGGCTACTGGCCCCTGTACTGGCCCTCCCTCGCTCCCTCCCTCCCTCCCTCCCTCCTCCATCCTCTCCCTCCCTCCCTCCCTCCCTTCCATTGTGTTATATCCTTGGCAACCGTCATGTCCATGTAAGGCCTATTATTATCCTTTTCCCAATTCCCTTTTCCGCTTTCCATGTCACATCCTTTATATGGCTCTTGACTGCAGCTTCTGACCTCTATTTTTTTGCCAAATTTACACCGTATCGTACTTCTTTATATCTTGTTCTCACTTTTTGTTCCCACTATATTTACCTCCCTATGGTCTCCTATCCCTCTCCGCCATGTCAAAGCTCAGGGCAAGTTGGTGTAGCGGTCGCGTCGCTCACCTTCACCAATGCGGCCGGGTTCGATTCCCGGTCGAGCCTGATGGCAGTGTCGTATGTGAATTGGTTGCGATCCATACTCGTCCTCGCAGGTTTTCTCGAGCACTTCGGTTTCTCCGGCATCTAAAATGGACTTTTCCTAAAATCTTTCCCCGCTCTTCTGGTGGCGCTCCCTTGAATTTTAAGGCATATAGCAAATATTGGGTTCTGCCTGGCAAATGCCGAATGTTATATAAATAATAATAAAATAGTCATACGGCCTTCTTGGCAAAAACCCCTTCTCTCCTCGGGCCTTCCTCTTAAGTTACCCTTCATTGTTTGAGACAGTCTTTCAAACAACACACCACACACATAGAAATCAACTAACATGTCATGTTTAACGGGTGACTTCAGAGATTCAAAATATTTGTTTTGTGTAGTAATAAAAATGATCATCTAGAACTAAAGATATCCACCTAAAATGCTTAAATCCAAAGTTAGAGAGGAATCGATTCCGTGTATAACAAACAATCCGGATCCGGAATTTATAACAAAGTTGATTTCTTATGAGGACTCATGCGCTAGTATTTCACCAGTAATTAGTATATGGACAAGCATTGGGTATATGAGTCATTCCTCAGGTTGGGAATCAAAGTGTGACCATGCACCTCTGTAGCATTCAAAAAGTATCATACTTTTTATACAGCATGTAAGATGCACCTACTTGCTCTCTGTAAGTAAATTGAAAAAGTTTTGTAGACATACGCAGTGTCGTGCCGAGGTATGATAGAAAACATGCCTGTTTGATGAACATTAGACACGGTGTCTGTGTTACGATGAATTCTTACAAACTACAAGTTTTTCAGACATGTACAGTATGATTGTCAAAAATGATTTGTGTTACTACTGAGAGGGCATTTACAAAGGTCACCAGAACAAAGATGAATTATGTTAATTTGTGACCAAATAAAGCAAATATTACCAGATTGATGTTTTGACATGGCGTCTATGTTACGTCCGCATTATTACGCATTTGGGTTCAATTGTCAGTTATTGATGGGATATTGGTAATTATTACCACAACTTAAGTTTTTCTTGTTGCAGTGTGTGTCCCTAACCATATACATTTAGTTAGTTTGTATGATAGACACTATTTTGTCACCTGTACCAAAATATGTGTTGCCCCAAAAAAAAGTGTGACATAAATTTCATTAAATTTGTCACAATTTTGGGGAATGACCAAATTAAGTACAACAAACTAAATCTTGTAGGTCTTCAGCGACACAAACTGCAACATGTTCAAAACTCTGGAGTGGTTGAAATCCCCACACATAGCAGAACAATCCAAATGCAAAAACACCCACATGTATAACAAATGTGGAATTGAAATGGACACCGCAAAAAATGAACACAAATCTGCCGATTCCTTTTTGGTTCAAACTTCAACAATAAACTGTGCTTTAGTGCATTTCATATTCTTTCATTAGTACAACAAAATTATTTTAATCAATCATGTGTAAATGTTAACAAAATGAGAATTTGTGAATATTCAACTTAACACGAGACACCGGTCTAATGTCCATCAACGGCATGTTTTCTATCATACTTCGGACAAGACACATGCGTAGCTCTACAAAATTTGGCAATTTCTTGCACACCCAAAAGGATTTGCATCTCATGAAATTAACTGTATCAAAAGTAGTGATACTTATGATGATTACAGAGCCATGTAACACTTTGAGTCCTAACAGATGCGAATGACACATATGCAAAAAACACGATTTGTTTGAAAAATTGAGTGCGCCCTCAGCGGAAAATCTTGAGCAGCCTTTGTTTAAGATATCAAAATTGGGCTGATTTTTCTCTTTACAAAATTCTTTGTATTATTACCAAAACTTTAAGCCACAGAACAAGAAAACAAAACAAAACAAATTGAGTTATTGGATTTAGTACTAGGCGGGGCTGCCCGCGCTTCGTACGTGTCACCCGCTAGCTGAGAAAACGGGAGCGAGTACCAAAAACATCGGACCTGGGTACGCGTCTTAGAATGGGCCATCTGCACGGTACGTGTTTGATTGTCTACGGACACTAAAATGCCCAAAGGCTCAACCTTCTTCTGGAACAAGTACTTGAACACTTTGAGGGCTTCTATTTTCAGCCCCTACCGCGAAGCCCGAACAGCTTCCAATCTCTATTTCGACTCCTGCACAGTCGTGCCAAATCACATCATCTAATAAACCAGCAACATTTCCCACCGAAATCCTGCCAACACGCTTTCCATCAGTCTTTCAAAAGTGAAAGGGGCATTACACAGACCGAATAAAGGCAGCACGTTCCAGGCATACAGCCCGTTTGCTGTCGAGAAGGCGGACTTGTCTCTAACGTCAGCATCCAACTCTACCTGCCAATACTCTGATGCCAGATGTGGGGTAGAAATTATTTTGCTTCCCCTAACGCATCTGGAGTCATCTATATGAGACGTCCAACGGGTACGCGTCCTTTGCGGTAATATTAAGTTTTCTATAGTCTAAACACAGGCGCTTAGACAAGTCCTTCTTGGCTACCAACACTACAGCTAGGACTCGACCATGGACTATCCGAGCTGGATGAGCCCCATATATTAGTAGTTCTTTCATTTGTCTCTCCGTCTCTTCCCTTTGCTGTGGCGATGAACGCCGTAATTGTTGTCGAATAGGTCGCGAGTTACAGTGTCTACGCTGTGCTTCACCCTGGTTTATGCCAATGTCATATTCGCCACTGGAGAATACATCTTGATACTTCGCCAACATCTGATTGACTTTTTCGCGGTCCTGCTGTTCCAAAATGAGAAGTACATACTCTGCCAACTCACTCAGAAACTCGGGGACCTTGTAGTTCTCTTCTCCCTATCGGATCTCGGTCACCATTGCTTCACAAATGCTATTCTCCGCCAACAAGGATAGCTTAGCTAGAGCATTCCCTTGTTTCACATTCCGAGGCTGATTACCCACATACAGTAACTGGGATGATGCAGTTATCGTCAGTCTCCAACGGTCCTAGCTACCAGCAGTCCAATATTTGCAGAGAAGTTATTTTTCAATGGATCGACTAGACCTATGTGTGTTTACCACAAGCTATTCCAGTTACAAACACTGACATTACCACGTCATAAAGCTTCATAATCCGCAGGTATCCTCATGTTGAAGGTGGCTACGACTCGAAAACACAAGCATCGTCTCCCTCCATTACACACACTGTTAAAAATGTTCTTTAAAAACGTCGTTTTGACTGTCAGCCGGCACTCGAAACGTACAAATAACTGTAAAAAGGACATGAAACGTGCAAATAATGTTAAAAAACTTCGTTTTAATTGTGAGTCCCAGCTGTCAGTCAAAACGCCGTCATTTTAATGCACATTTTAACAGTGCACGCCACTTGTATCTGCATTTGGCTAAGACTTGGGACCGCTTCCGACCTAAAATCCGCGTCCGGATTTGCTTGTTTGCAATATTACCTTGTGATTCTGTCTTTTTCTTTTTCAGACTTGGGGTATGCTAACGCAGTCAGCTTCTTGATATCGAGCCCAAGGACACTTAAACTCTCAGGATAGTTGTTTGGACTGCCTCCTCACTGACATTACATGTATCAAATTCCAGAAACCTCTTGTAGTTTCTGTAAAACTGTCTTTCTTTTCCCTGACTAGTCGTTCGCTTTTCAGTGCTTGCATCTCTTCTCACTATTCCTTCTCTTCCTCCTGTTCCTATCATCACTTTCTTCCAGGGTCCTATATCCCCTGTCTATCAGCTTCCCTCCGTACTCATCCACAACTTAGAGTTCCAGTATTTCCTTTCAACTCAACCTGCTTCCTCATCCTCCCTCCTCCATGCTCCGCTCCTGCTCCCTCATTCGCTGATCTTCCTTACGTTCTCGCTGCCTGCCGTAGCAAATCATTAGCATTTGCATAATTCTCTGATGACGCCTTCGCCATTTTCATCGTCTCTGACGCTGGGATTATTTACATAAGTCTCTGACGCGTCGTTTCATCCTCGTAATATATGCTGTTTTGGACTCCTCTCTACCAGCGGTCCACTCCTCTTGGAACCATCTTGGCTACCTCGTTCTCCAACCTCATATTTTCCCTCTCTTTACCACAGGGTTTCCTCATTCAATGCAAGTAACAGCCCCTGTCGGAAACCTCCAAACCCACTTAACGTCCTTTCTGAACATAATTCTGTGTACTAGTCACAACTCTGCCCCTGTAGTCAACAGATGATCGCTCGTTTTAACGACTCTTGCATCAACTTTATCATTTCTCTGAAATCACAGTGTCTTGGTCTGCACCTTCACTTTACATCCTTTACACCATTTTCCTTTCGAACCATGATAACAAGGACAATCCAAAACAATTTACCATTTTAATAAATGAAATTTGGTCAGCATGGCCCCTCCAGGCAGATGCCAGAACTGTCTGTCATCACGATGTCTGTCTGTCTGTCCGCCCTTTTTTTCTCGGAGGCCGGGGTCTTACGCTCACGCAAACTTGGTAGGTGGGTGTAGCTGGGCAGGGCCAGATTCAAGTTCAATTGGTTAGCAGATACGCGCCCCACAAGCCGGGTAATCGTGAAAAACATTTTTCAAACAGTAGTGACTTTAAAAAAGCCAGGAACCCGGGGACCGGCCAGTACTTTTATTAACAAAGTTGAATTACAAAACCTGCCCCTAGTAGGGCCGGAAAATTTTCCAAATGTAAATTGTAGAAAAAAAATGGCAGAGCTTCCGCGATATATGCTGGGGAGACTGTCGTGATAAACATAGCGGGTAAGCATTATCATGCACACCTTATTTACAACAAGGCCTAGTAAGGCCCGAAAATTAACGTTGTTATATGTTTTGCGAGACATCATACTGAATTTTGTGAACCACCTGGAAAGCAATTCTAGCTTAAGTAAAATTAAAAAAGCAGGATTTTACGACGAGATGAAGCCGCCATAGCCATCTGCCCACAGGTAGCTGAATTTTGAAGTCACTACTACATAATAGTACTTCGTGAACAGTTGTGGCACCAGACTTCTTTTCTGGGGGGGGGGGTGTGAAAACGGGGTAGAAAGTGATTTTTTTGGGGGGAACATTGAATGGGGGGGGTGCAATAATTCCATAATTTTAAGGTTTCTAAAAAAAATTGGCCCCAACTCACTGATAGTTACACAAATTTGGTGATTTGCGCCACTGTTTCCAAACTGGTTACATGTAAACCAAAACTGATTGACAAGGTAAACCCCTTGAATTATCTAAGGACTTTGATAGCTCCATACTATCGACGATGCCTCTCAGATAGGTAGATCATCGATGAACTCTATAAGTTAGAAAACGTACTTGGTAACTTGGTGGCAGTGGTGATTCCCGCTTTACAGCAGCAACGCTAAATGGATGGTGAAGAGGTGGCTCGACAGCCAGCCTACAGTGAGAAAGAAAACAATAGGTGCGCCAAAATCAAAGAGAAAATGTTTACCACAAAATGGGCACTATGTACAAAATAACGAGGGGTATAGCACAAATTGCCCCAATTGTTTTTTGTAACCCCAGGGGGGTCATATCCTGATGGTGGAGCGGAGCAGCATAGCTCTGAAAACATTGATACTGATGGGAGTACATGAAGAATGGCTTGTGGTGGAAGGGGGACGATTTCAAATGGCAACACTTCTAGGGAAAAATGCATATTTTATTTTTGTTATTTTGTTTATTGTTTAGTTTTTTTTGATATAATTAAATTGGATGATTTAATCTGGCTGCTTATGTGATGCTCTCTGGAAGCAGTTCGGTGGTGATTATATTAACTAAAGTTGTAGTGGATTCTGTAGAGTATGGTCTCGTTGTTGTATGAGGCGGCGGATATGAAGTTGATCCCAATTAAAACTCTGTATAAGGGGTGTTAAGGTTTGGTTCGAGAATTCTGCGAAGACGAAAACAGTGCCGCAATTCGCGTATCTGCTCAATCCGGTTAATTCTGATTTAGTATTAGGATTCATATTTCACTGCATACTCTATTGGGGGCGGACAAGTGTTGTGTATGCTTGAGCTTCAAACTCTCGTGAATCAGGGGGACAGGGTCTGCCGCAGCAATCGAGAGTACGACGGCTTTATGCGTGTGATTTAGGAACATGGGTTCATTCCACCTAAATAGGGAATGGTAAATTCGCCTAGGTAGTCATGTTTTGGCACCCTGTTAAGATCTTCACCCAGGAGTGAGTGTATAAGGTGTAATTTGGGACTCGTGTGCGTGTGATGGAGCGCAACTGCACATTTTTGACCGTTAAAATACATCAAACATGTGGATGACCATTCTGCCAGAGTATTCAGATCTTTTTGTAAAATCTCGTGGTCGTGTGAGTTCTCAATCCCCCTGTACACAATGCTGTCATCGCGGAAAATTTTTGGTGAATTGTATTGTGGGTCTTTTATATCATGATGTAGAGTAAGAATAACACAGGTCCAGGGACGGAGCCCTGAGGAAGGAACAACCTGAGGTCACACTTACCCAAGATGAATGATTCCATTGACGGAGAAGGATGTTGCCGATTTGTAAGAAACTACTGATCCACCCCAGTGTGTTACTTCAATAACATTAATAACTAGCTTTGATATGAGATGTTTGTGTGAGACTGTATCAAAAGCTTGCAAAGTCTAAAAGAACCACATTCTGTCTGGACCTTGTATTTAGTGTTCGGACCATTCCATTGTGAAGTTATGAGTTGTTTAACTGTGGATAAGCAAGACCTGAAACCGTGCTGTTCATTTTTAGAATATTTTGGGATAAGATGTTTTGCTATATGACTCAGCACTATTATGTTCCTAATCTTGCAACATATGCAAGTTAGGATATAGGCCTGTAGTTGGAAGGGTCAGCCTTTGACCCACTCTTATAGATTGCAGTAACTAGTGCTGTTTCCACTGGGTTGGGTAAGTGGCGTGAATTATATGACTGTTGGAACAAAAACCTTAACACAGGCCCGTTCATTTGCAACCAGCTTTAAATAGACGAGGTGGCATTTCGTCCTGGCCGCTACCTCGACTTAGCTGGATTAAGTTGCATAGTTGGTTGCAACCACCTTAACACCAATTTCCCCAATAATTAGGAATTGAGGGACATAGGAGAATCAACCCTGCTTTTTATCTCCTTGTTTGAGTTCTTGGCCACAAAAAGACTCTAAAGTGTGAATTAAGGCTCTGCTTTGTCAAGGGTATGTGTTTACAATTTTGTTGCTGTTTTAGGGTTGGGATACCGGGGACATTTCCGTGCGTTTAAGTTTACATATGACCAGAAAGATGGGGGCTTGATTTCAACTTTCCCCCTAACACCATTGATATAGTCATTATGTGCATTTCGGATAAGAAAAGCCTTGGTAATAATTTCATCAAGGGCCCGATATTTGATTTCATCGACAATTCTGAAGAATTTTTTGAGTTGCGAGCTTTGAAAAAAGGTCGTTTATCTCTGACACACTCACTCCGTTAAACTATCAACTGCGACAAAGGTAAGTTCATGTAACCTTTGGTTAGCCTTGATGGTTACATGTTTTTCAACTAACTCACTCAAAGCATCATATATTTTTCCCCCGTTGGTGTCTTACACGGATGATTTTCAGGTTTGATGAAGAAAATCCACCACCCAAAGCTTGCAACATCAGATTTCAATTGTTGCGGCTATAGCTTTATCAAATTTGTACACTTTCCTTTGTGGTTTTACTGGAATTTGCGGTGTGTAATCATTACACTGTGATCAAAAACACAAAATGATCATTGAGTGGTCGATTGACTGCTGAAGGTAGGACCTCGCATTTTTGACACCAAATTGAGATTTGTTGCAATGAAAGGTCTATATTACTGTTGGATATGGAGTTCTAGTAATTTTAGTGTCCAATTGCGATAGAGAATTTTCCAGATAGGAAAAATCTAGAAATTTCACATGCACACTTTTGGGTTTGAATTTGTTTTCACGGTCCAGTCAAACAAATTCATATCGGAGTAAATTTAGGTCACATCTCAGCACATTGGGGATAGTTGACGAGGACTTTTGGTGATGCCACTTTGTGAAGGATGATATCATAATATCAAGTGATTCGGGTTTCTTCCAGTCCTATTTTTTTTTTAAATGTTAAAAAGGTTTTAGCCAGATAAAGGGGTAGTTTGGAATTGCTAAAACTGTATACTGGCCCAGATTGACTCACCCCCTCCACAGTTTCCCCCAGATCAGGCTAGCGGATAGTAATTATGGATCCCTGGTGGCAGCAATAAAAACTCCACCTCCGTTACTTTCGCATCCCGGTCTTTACGGACACGCTGAAATTTTCTGGGAATATTTCATAAGTGGCCATATTGCTGTTGATTTTTGCTTTCCGCAACCAAACACAATATCTGGTTTGTTCTGATCGAACGTAGCACGGAAGGCAACCTGTTTTTGTTTAGATGTACTTGTTGATACCATTGCAGTGATAATCATCCCTTCATAATGATGTTTACGATTTTAATTTGGGTCTCTTTAAAAATTTGAAACATTGTTGTTTAATTGGGGTCGAAGTTTTGGGAAAAACACCACTGTGCACGTTCTCTATAATACGATACTCAAAATCAGAGGGGATAGGTTGAAAATGGATGTGAGTTCGGTAGTTATGGACTTGTGGTGGATTGAAAAGAGGACCGAATCAAATATTTACAAATCCAACACCCGAAAACAGACCAAGAGAAAGCGTGGTAGTTTTGACAAAGCTATAATCTATGTCATTTTCACACCAATTTGTGTGGGTACCACAACTCGCACTCATCACACAGAATAGCCTCTGCATCATCTTCCATTCTTCTTACAAATGGCCAATGGATATTGAGCATCTTGCCTGAGATTGCGACGTGTGCAGGACCAGGATTTGACTTTCAATGTGCCCGCTGAGCTAATTGATCAACAACAAAATGATGGTAAATAGGAGGATGCAAGGTCAGAATGCTTGACGAAGAACAAAACTTTTGTCTTGACTTATAAATACACCAATACTCCACATTTCCGTACTATATTCCAAATCGAAAGTACCTGTAACTTCGTTATGGAGTTGGGAGAATTGATTATGGGTAATGGAACATACATAAGCAGCATAATAGTAAGGTGACTTGCATGCATTATAAACAATCGGATAGGTTGGGTACAGTATAGGAAGCAAATACGTTATTTGGCAAGAAATCATCAAAAAATGGTGAAGTCACCCCTGTATGCATTGGTCTTATATTTGTAATATTTTACCAGGTGATTGTGGTTTCAACAGTGATGGACCATGACAAGACAGGTGGTTTAACATGAAGTCACTGTAACATAAAGTGAGGGGGAAGGGAAACACTCCTGTAGCATACTTATGTATACATAATGGATCTCTCCGTATGCGGCTCATAATCTAAGATTGAATCACACCTGTATGTACACTTTGGTCTTGCATCACGATCTAGCATTATTTTGCTGGGGTTTTTATAAAGTAGGACAGCAATAATAATAGAACAGGTTCCAAGACATACACTGAATGCATGATGGTGGTCATTTTCTGCAACTTCGACATTGCAAGTGATGAGAAAATTTGATATAAAAAAGGAACAAATCCACCGTAAAACTGGGAAGGAACGTAAATTAGCGCATCAATAACAAAAGAAAGTAAAGCCATGTTTGAGTGTACGATGGCTTGCGCCTTGACTGATCGTCCTGCGATTCGTGATGGTACGGGAGTGATGAATCGGCAGGTCCAGTCACATTGCGATCTCCACAGTGCGGCGATGAAAACTTTAACCCAAAGTTTCACTAAAGTTATGTTACATACTTTCAAGCAAATTTTTATCGTCCGTGGTTACTGGACAGTTAAAATGCTAATATGATTCAGGATTGGCATGGCTGATAAGAAAAAAGATGCATTTTGGAGCAAAAGAAACGAACTAAAAATCAGAGAAAATATTAAGAGGGACGTCGTTGGGCTGTGACGTCACTCCAGGAAAGTAGCAGGAAAAATCTTACCCATCTAACTGCTGAAAATTAGTAAAGGAGTGTGAAACTTGGAATTAGATGGCTGCCACATGCACAATAAGATTCCAGTGCATAATCAATCGTTACAGACTTAAATCGGATTGATAATAATCAAGAAGCCCGCGAGAGCGTTTTAGTTTGATGGCACCCTCCGTCGCCATGAGAATGTGTGAGTTAAGTGAAAACGGCCTGCGTAGCCGTAGAACGCTAACATGGTTCCTTTGCACTCTCCGTAGCCAGTGAGAGAGATTGGGGGTGTGTGATGGCCCTCCTTCCGTATCCGTCAGTGAGAGTGCACTGGAGTGTTATTACACCCTCCGTCGCAACGATGTGTTAACATGCCGCGATGATCGCACAGATTGAGAGTGTGTGGGTTAAGTGGCCAAGAGAGCGCACATAATTTAATTACACACTCAGTCGTCGTGCGAGCGTGGTTTAGCGGCCAACCGTCGTCGTGAAAGCGCACATAGTGTTATTGCATCCTCCCCCTCCGTGCCGTTGAGAGTGTGGTGTTTTGTTAAGTGACCCTCCGTCGCCGTGAGGAGCGTGAGAGCGCACTTAGTTTATTTGACTCTCCGTTGCAGTTTTTTGGAGAGAGTTGTGTGTTAAGTGGCCCTCAATCGCTGTGAGAGCGCATATTGTTTGATTCCACACTCTGTTGCAGTGAGAGAGAGTTGCGTTGTGGTTGTGTTAAGCGGCCCGTCGCCGTGAGAGCGCACATAGTTTGATGGCACCTTTGTCGTCGTGAGATTGTGTGGGATTAGGTGCTCTCCGTCGATGTTGGAGGTGCACGTAGTGTGATTGAACTGTCCGTCGCGTGGAGAGAGAGAGAGAGAGAGAGAAAGAGAGAGAGAGAGTGTGTGTGTGTGTGTTACGTGGCCCTAGTCATTTCATTGAAAAGTATCTTTGGTAAAGTTTTTTAGGAGGAGGTCCAAATAGCCACTCGGCCCCTAGATCAAACGGGAGTGCAAACAGATCGTATGTAGTTAAGTGTTAAGCTCAAACAATCGAATCACAACATCGGAAGCGACGCGACATATTACATTGGAGTGCCTAGTCTGTGGCATTGTTACACTTGATGTGATTTATTCCGTAATCTTGACTTTATGTTATCAAAGACTACTATTAATGTCGTCATAAATCTGACGCATACGTTACTAATTGTAGCCCCTTAAAACCCGTGACATCAATATAGTATGCATTCGTATATATATTCGGTGATAAGGACAAAAAATACACACCAATTAGAATCCGACTTGTCTTGAGATAAAAAGGAACAGACAAAACAAAAAAACCGTATGTACAAACAACATAGGTAGGGGGAAGTGAACAATACTGCACTGAAAATTTGTAGCGCACCTCACATTTCTCCCGGCATTTCTCCAGCATGTTAGCTCTATCTTTGGGATGAACCAGAATAGATCTTTTAGTGTTTGAGTTTTACATACGTGCTAATTCCTGGCGTTCTGAACACTCTTTGAGGGAATTAAACCAGTGCCGTTGGATGGTTGAGAGTTATGCCTAGAAGGTCTGGGGTAACCCGCGCAAACTTTGTGCGCGCAGAATTCCATGCTCAGTTTTTGCCGCCAAAAATTTGGCTCTACTTCGTCCGGAAAGAAGTAAAGCAATGATGTCATCACTTTCGCCGAGTTATTTCGCGCAGTTATTTCGTGTGCTTATCGTGCACACCGATTTGTACGCTTGCGATTTCAGCTGCGATTCGTACCGTTATGCACACGCTTCACATGGCGTGAAGGCTATGATATCACTAGACCTTTTACCCTCTCCACCCCATTGTAGCCTGTACGGGTTCTATCTCGTATGAGATGGCCAAGTTTACGGCAGACATAATTTATCCGCTTAAGTGTTGGGCAGTCTGGCCCACCACTTCAGAGAAAATTAAGGACTTAGTGGACATGTTGCATGATTTTCAACTCACTACTGATGAGGTGTTAGTTATGACGTCACAGCGTTATTCACATGCACCCAGTCCATCAATCCGATCATCATCAAGGACCACCTGAAGAATGACCCCACTTTACCTGAGTGTATTGATCTGTTGGTAAATCATGTTATGGGTCTTCTTGAGTACTGTTTGACTACAACTATTTTCAGGTATGAAGAGAGTCTATCAACAACTTGAGGCCACGGCCACGGGGTCCCCAGTATCGCCGATCACCGCTAACCTTTCATGGAATACTTTCATTTTAAAGCATTGGAGTCTTTCCCTGAACCGCACAGATTCTGGGCGCTACGTCGATGATATTATTGTCATAATCAAAGACTATCAAATTGACAATTTTACCAATCACATAAATTTTCTTCACCAACGATCAAGTTCACAATGAAAAAAAAAGAGGAGGTAGACAAGATATCTGTGGTGGACGTTCTCATTTCCCTCAATGATTCTGTTCTCTTATACTTTCAAGTTTACCCCCCCCCCCCACACACACACATAATAGTATTAAAGTGACAGGAGGAGATTTTTTTAGGATACAAATTTCTCTCAAATTTCACTGGATCGGTTGTAGACCATCTAGCGAGAACGCTTCGAAGGCTTATTGGACAAACAGGTGCAAAAGAAAACCGCCAAATCTTTGTTTTGGAATGGCCTGCTAGATCGTTCTCATAGAAACCATGCTTTACTTCTGTATGCCACGGACAGGAGAAAAGTATATATCATCATCTTATTACATAAAGACGGCGTATTCGGCTTATTCACTTCAGGTGTGATCTAATACATTGATAAGCATTCCAAAATGTAAAAAAACAGGGATTCGAGAAAAAATTGGGGGCGCATCTTTCTGAAAATCTCCTCATGTCTTCTTGAACTTTTCTTCACATACCCGCTCCAATATAAATTGGGTGTAATACGTACCTTAGGTGACAGAGCAACCACTATCATATCCAAGGAAGAGGACCTACAACTGGAACTGGCAAAGGTCCGCAGATCTCTATAGTTAGTCCGAGCAGAATGAGTTCATAAAACTTAGGTGCCTCATCACTGGTTAGGTAAAGTTGACGGTACTAAGTATCTGATATGACACCACTCTTTAATGCCCTGAAAGTTTTGACCAGCTTGTTCTGTTATATCTCGAAGTTTCTTGTTTTGGGATATAGCGTCATTGTTAAATAAAGTCAAGTTGAAGTTTGATATATCTTGGATTTGACTTATAGATATATGATCTATCTACCAAGCTAGCGGCTGCATCCGAGATTGTTCTTACCATTAGCGCCAAATATGTCCCGTCTTGACAATTAAGTTGGAGAGTCGATGGATCTGTTGGATGTCTAGAGCAATTATATCAATGTAGTTAGAGGACCGACGACCCCTATTTGTGCATGGTATCCTCCAACAGGTGACGTCCGAGACTACTCGATCGTTCGCACGCTGACAATGACCAGCAAATCGCACTCGTCGCTGGGAAACAGTGGATGAAATTGGTAGAATATCTCCATATATGTATACCTGGTATGTGCTCACGCCAGGACATGTTTTGTACTCGCAAAAGAAACCTGATGTAGGTGCCATCCGGTCTATCCTGTAGTTCTTTCTTCGTGGTCAAGGTCTCAGATCCATAAACAGGCTTGAAGAAGGTCAGATTGGTTGCATTATGGAAGGAGACCAAGATTGCCATAGTGGTATAGTTTATTAAAGGGCATTCCAAGCTTGGCCTTTGCGTGACAGAAAGTCTTTTCTGCTGTCGGCAACATAGGACCCTAGGTACTTGAAGTCTCAACCTATTTGAGTGGACACCTCTGTTTAAGTGCCGATAGGGTGATGGTTCTTCCTCATGGCGGTCATGTAATTCTGTCTTCTTGGCATTTAGGTTTCAAGTGAAAGTTGTAGTAGATATTGTGCATCACATATCAGATTTGCTGTTAGAGCTAGATCATTAGTCAAGGTCCCTGTGGACGCTGACTGGTGACGTCTAGAAACGCTTGTCGTCATATGTCAAGTCTTCTGTCTCAGGATGTATCAAACCGATTACCCAAGACTGGTAGGGAGCAACAATTTCCCTGGAGGATTCATATACATAATCCAAATGTTTTGACAGTCTCTTCTTTGGATCTGTTGTGTGGATTGGGGATTTTTATAATAGCTCGCGTTAGCGTCATATCGTAAAATTGAACTGGCAATGCGGTCGCGCATTAGCGATATAAACGACATCTTACGAAGCAGTAGATATGGGCTCGTTCTAGGTCATGTAAAGTCGTCAAAGCTCTAATTCTACAGAAGGATCTAAGATCAACACATGGTGTCACGAAGTGGAATCTCTCAGATGAAATTCTGAAGCATCTTACGGGTGAAAACAAGCAGCGGAACGGACTGAAAGCGAGTGAGCACGATCGTGTAAAAGACTCAAATATTCTTAGTCCAAAAATTTTTTCGTGCTTTCAAGACATCATGAGAAATCCACGTCTGATTTTTTAAAAGTGAGGGCCCGCTTTAGGAGGAGGGCTACGCATAAGCGGAAATACGAACATTTTGCAGCAGCGGCAGGACATTGTAGAAATCACTACTAATTATGGGCTTGATGAAAAAGTTATATACATCCCGACCAATTATGCATTGGGAAGGTCCTGATCTTCTTAAAAGAATTAAGAGATTTAAGCAGCACTGTACTTTTACTTTAATGGTCCACTGGCAGACAGATAAACCAAGGTACAGAAAAGTGAATTATCTCAGACATAATTGGAGATAAGGGACGAGAGGTGTACACAACTTTTCAATGGGAACAAGCTGTCGCAGCAGAGATGAAGCCCAAGGGATCGCAGCCCGACCCCCTGCTGAGAATGAAAACATGGAGGGTGTTTTTTATGCCACAAATTTGAAGACTATGTAGCACCAAAAAGAAATGAAATCGAGCCCACCGCAACTGTCACAACAGACGTCAAGAAGCTACAGAGAAATTTGACAACTTTGTGACTGGACCTCAAATTCTTGTGAAGCCGTGCAGTTACCAGGCGGAGGAGTAGAATGATCGAGATGCCATGTTTACACGAACAGAGAACCTAGTCAGAGAAATAAAGCTATGGCGAAGGCAAGGCGTTGACATTGGCCAAGGCAATTGAGATAGGGCAAATGATGAAATAGTCAAGAAGGCCTGAAGGCAATATCTTCCTAAAGATGAAGGGCAACTGCATAACACAATCAGAAAGAAGACGTCCAGAAGTCATAAAGTGGGGTGAAGCCAAGAAGTGGAGGCAGAACCAAAACCAGATGGGAAGAAGAAAGATAGAACTTTTATCTGCAAAGAAATGTGGAAGAAGAAGGCATCTCCCAAGTAGTGGTCCAGCATGGGTATACATGTAAGAGAGTACTGAGAAGAATCACTGGGGGCAACACCACTGCCTACGGTAAAGAGCCTCCATCAAGTAGAAAAACTGATGATAACAGTGAATTCCAGGATGAGTTCTTTTTGAAGAGGTTTTAGAGTTAAATTCCCAGACAATAAGGAAGAGTGGATAGTTACAATGAACGTACAATAGCACAACAGTATCATTCAAATTAGATACTGGGGCACAGGTCAACGTTCTCCGGTGGATGAATTACCAAAGGCTGAAGCCAAGACAACCCTTAAAGAAGACTGATATAAAGATCAGACAGAGGAGTCTACGGAGCGACTATACCAATCCTAGGAGCGTGTATGGCGGAAGTAACAAACAGAACAGGAACCTTAGAGCTCCATTTTGTGGTCACAAACAGCAGGTTGATGAATGAAAAGTACCAAGAGATTATCAAACCTGTGCTAGGATTGAAAGCCTGTGAGAAACTCCAGCTGATCAAAGCCATTTGGAACAGCGATGCATTAAGGTCTCCATCAAACTCCATGTACACACACTTCAAGAGGAATTTGGCGATGTATCAAGGGCCAGGCTTTTTTTTTGTTTTTCTCCCTGGGAATAACAAAATAACATTGCAAAGATTGTGGTACCGGTTTATAAAACATGCCTGCGGAAGGTACCCTTTCCCTTGAGAGATAAGTTGAAGGAGCGGCGCGATTAAAATGGAGGGAAAGAAAATGGGGGTAATCACCAAAATCCAGGAGGAACCACAGATGGGTACATGATTTGGTAACAGTCGTGAAGAAAGACAGCAACTGAGCGGAATTTGCCTCTGGACCCCCAGAGGGACCTGAACAAAAAAGCAGTAAAGAAGAGCATTTCAGTTACCATCACCGAGAAAGAAATGATTGGCGCCGCAGTTCTCTCAATGCGCAAGGTCTTCAACAAAAAATTGGATGTTACTCAGGCTTCTGGCAGATAAAGCTAGATGAAGACAGCTCTAAACTGTGCACATTCATAACACCATTTTCGAGGTAAAGGTTTTTGTTGGAATACCCTTTGGGGTTGGCATGGCTCCAGAAGCATTCCATCGCAAGATCCACTGTCTATTTGAAGACATTGAAGGAGGTGACACTAGGAGGATGATATAATGTGTGGGGTTGCAACAAGAGACGAACAGGATGAGAGGTCTACGCAAAGTGCTAGAGAAGCCCAGAAGCGTAGAACACCATAAAAATGATGCTGACAAATGTCAATTCGACAAAAACCAGCTGACATTAACTTGGAGACTGTGAGTGATTTGAAGGGATTAACTGATCCGAAGAAGCCTGAAGCAATCATTAGCATGCCACGGCCAGAGTGCAAGGCAGATATCCAAAGATTTATGGGTATGGTGTGAACTACAACAATAAGTTCATACCAGATGTATTGCACCAGATCGGCACCAATCGAGCCTGGAGGAAGAAGCAGAATGCATGGTTTGGGGGGTACTGAAACAAGAGTTGGAATGGAACGACTTGAGAACAGCACTGATATCAGAACCAGTCCTGAAGTTCTATGATCACAGAAAACCAAACAAAGATATCTGCAGATGCCTTCCAAGAACAGGCTTGGGAGCCGTTATTGCTTAGAAACATGAAGTGGTTGGGAGCCAGTAGCTTATGCATCCAGGGCCATGCAGAACGCCGAGACACGCTATGCCCAAATTGAAAAAGAGTGCCTTAGCATGATGTACGCATGCGAAAGATCCACCAATCTGTGTATGGAATGAGTTCCGGCTGAGACCTGACAGAAGACTCTAATCTAAACATTTCAAGAAACCACTGGCAGACAGTCCAATACGCCTACAAAGAATGCGTATTAGTCTTCAGAAGTATGACTTCGATCTAGAATACACTCCAGGGAAGAAGTTGATTACTGCTGATGCATTATCAAGAGCCTTCCAGTCAGAATCCACAACTTATGTTTTCCATGATGGAGAAACGGAAAGCATTTGTGAATACAATGTAATCCTACCAGTAGCCACAGCCAGACTAGCAGAGATCAAAGAAGAAACCCTGAACGATCCTAACCTAGGTAAAGTCACTAATGTATACTGACAGGATGGCCAGATTGAAAGGAGGAAATTGCAGTGTCCACCAAGAATGTGTATGACTACTGGAATTTCAGAGAAGAGCCTAAACTTAGTGACAATATTATCTGTCAAAGGAATAGAATGTATCCTAACAGTCTCAGAAGGAACATGCTACAGCAGATTCACAAGGGCACATTGGCAACGAGAAGTGGTTGTAAGCGACGAGAAACGCGAGTTTTTTTTTTGTTTTTAAAAAATGTACTTCTACTGGCCAAGAAATTAATGCAGACACCAGAACATGTTTCAACGATTCTACTTGGTCGCTTAATCAGCGTAAAAGCCTGCAGAACCATGCAACCACCCAGGAGCGGCCAGAGCTAAAATGGCAAGAACAGAAAGTGGGGGTAGACCTCTTTTAATCTAGATGTAAAGACTAATGACAGTGGTAGACTATTACTTAGTATATTGAAGTCCGCACTGTGACCAGCACTACCAGCAAGGCAGTTATAAATGTCATGAAAGCAATTTTTGCCACGACACGGAAACTCCCATGAAGTTTCAGGATAACGGGCCACAATTTCAAGCCAAAGAGTTCGCAGAATTACGACTCTGTGGGACTTCAAACACACTACGTCAAGTCCACGCTACCCAGCCTCAAATGGAAAAGGCGGAAAACGCGTGAAGATCATGAAATCCATTGATCGCAAGGTCAAAGATAGTGGAGAAGATAGAAGATATCTACCAAGCCCTGCAGATCTACAGAAGCACACACCATAGAGCATGGACAAAGTCGTCCAGCCTGAGCTCCTGTTTAACGGCGTCGTATCAGATCAAATCTCCGTACCAAACTTTGCTAGAAAACTTTCCAAACCAAACTCGAACTCTCTCAAAAACAAAAAGAGTGAGCTGAAGGCCAGACAGAAAGCCAACTATGACAGGACTACGGCTTTCTTGCCACCACTTACAGGTGGGAGATACTGTGAGAATCCAGAACGCGGATAAACAAACTACCAGGGAAAAACCAACTTTGGTCGCGAAAAAGAAAGGTTGTGATTGTGGAAGTCCTACCACACAAATCCTACAAATACAGGACTGAACGTGAAACCGTGATGTGTCCGAGCAACCGCCGCCGACACCTCCTGGCTTCTGAAGGTAACCGACAATGAGGAGTAGAGGATGAACAACTGACAACCAAACAGTTGGCGTGCACCAACACCAAGAGGGGAACCGTCCCCAAAACAGCCAGCAACACCGCCAGAGGGATTGCGCAGCGGTCCGCAGAAGTACCAGACTTTATAAACCAAACCCGAAGTACTACAGCGAGGAGTTCACCGCTGAGACATGGTACATTTAGTACGTCAGTGTTTTGTGTAGACAAATGTTGCATATTTGTTGAGGGGAAGCCCAGCAACATAGGTACACTGACAGCATGACTTCTTACACAATTCGAAGATTCGCGATACGTGCCAGTTTAGATTAGCTTAGATCTGTGTGGTATAAGCAAACATCCGCAGAAATACCATGGCAGTGAGTTGTAAAAACAAACTCTAGTGTGAGCGAAAATGAAACAGTGAGTGGATGACTTAAGCAGATTGTTGTTTGTTTTCATAGGAAAATTTGATTTCTACATGTCTCAAAAAAATTCATGTAGATAAATTGAGTTGTGTCTCAAATTTTGGAATGGGAATTTTAATGAATCTGGCTGGCCAAGATTTCACTGTGTCATTACTTAGTTATTTGTGCTTGATTAGGAACTGTTAAAATGCTAAGAACACTATGTGGAAGGAAATTTCACCAGACTTTATACAAGGACATGACATTGAATCGCTATGAAAGCTTTTATTCATAAGTTCACTTTGCACGGCACATTACATTATTTGATAATCCACTGATATTATGCAAAGAACTAGGAGTTGATTTGAAAGCAAGAACTTTGATCTACCAGAACTGAAAGTCTGGGAACTGGACTCTTTATTGCTCAAAAAAGGCATATAATTCAAGATTTAATTTTTTTTCTAAAGGGGAAGAAACGATGTGTGGAATATGGGATTTTTATAATACTGCAGTGTTTAGCGTTCATATAGTAAATTGAAGGGCAATGCGGTCGCGCATTCAGCGATATAAACAAATCTTACCGAAGCTAGATATGTGGCTAAGTTCTAGTCATTTAAATGCCGTCATAAGTCTACTAATTCCGTACTTAGAAGGAATCTAAGATCAAACACAGATTACCGTATTTGGTGAGAATACAAGCATTACAATCTGTTGGCAATGGAGAACAGGAAATCTACAATGGAAATTGAGGTTATTTTTATCTTTGAAATTCTCAACTCATCTATGATAGATCTGAAGGGCTAAGAGTCGGCCCCAGGTAGTGTTGATCTGCCTTTGCGAACAAACCATTATGAGTTCCATTGAGAATGGGATCTATGTGAGGAGTTATTCTGTTGGAGAACATTGAGTTGTTGATCTCAGAGGCCTTATGTAGAGTGATGAACGAAGTTGCTGAAAAGGCAGCGGTTATCCGCATGTAAGCGTGTTACAAAAATTCTAACAGTTGGTTGGAAAGTTAAAATGTTAAAGGTTAATCTGCGACAAAGGTGGACTAAGAATGAATGATTATCCACCAGGGGGGATGTTGTTGTCATAGAATTTAAAATCGTACGTAAAATTGTGCAGGGTCGCGCTAAATGACGATGGAAGTTTGACGAGTGGAATATTGAATATAAACAACACATAAGATCAAAGATACACGAGGTAAGTTCGAGACAGTTTTATTATCAACTGAAAGAGCGGGTAAGTTATACAAGATTTCTATATTGAACACGAAGATCAAAAAAAAAGATTTAGTGGCTTACAGAGCAATCATATAAACTGCTGAATCCGGAATGTGTAATTTAGAAACATTAATAATAATTATATTTTTTGTGAATTCCTACGTTTCAATGATTATCTCAGATGACTCCTAGATGACTCCCCCTTTCTAAACAAACATCGAAATCCATTCTGCACGGATCATTCTGACCAAGCAGTGACCTCAAATGACTCCTATATGACCGCAATAACTCATAGAGTGATAATCTCAAATAACTGAATCTATTATTCCTAAATACTACATGTTCCACTCCTTAGAGGTAATTTTGAATAACTTTGAATACCCATCCATTTTTGCGATCGTTTCTGCGCAAGAACTGCAAGACTCGCATTGTGCCACCACTTAGGATGCTCTTGAACGCTGCGATGCAACCTGTGCAAGACTATAGTACATGTGGAACTGTATCTTTGTGAAAATTTCGTATACAATCTTGCAACCAAGGCTTTTCTAAATCAAAATTGTATGAGGATTCCAAAAATCATGGGTGTCATTTTTTAAAATGTGTTCTTGGATGTATTCTAGGGGGCAAGGTTTATACAGGGGGTCAAAATATAAAAGGGGCCACAATGTGTTTTAAAGTATACCATCATGTTCAGTACCTGTCAAGGATTACAGAAAGGTATAGTTTGCCCTACCTGAGGGTTATAGTAAAGGAGTTACAAGGCAAAACGGGTTCAAGGTCACACTGGGGGTAAAACTTCAGATTCAACGGTTTGTTTTAAAAATGGTGCCAAATTGTTCGCCTTACTATATAGAAGCCGAAAATATACAGGTCGTGTTGTCAATGACGTTTTGGTGATAATTAAGAGGGCAAATATGGCCGTGGTCCACAGGGTCTATGGGAGACCACTAATCATATCTGTAAAAGTCTCACGTTGAAAGGTGAAACACAGAATCTATATACATTTTTTTTAATTTAGTATGACCCGATGAACGATTTAAAACCAGTTTCAACAAAATCGGACCATTCTATAAATAATTACCTTTAACTTTCTTGAGCCTATTGTACTAAAACAATAGGTCGTAAATATGGCAACTATACCTTTTTAGAAACCTTATGAGCAAACGAACAGATTGGTATAAATTTTAAAACAATTTAAACACTTTTATTGTTTACCCCTGTACAAATTTTGCCCCCTTATAAAGTTATAAAACACCCAAGAACACATTTTAAAAAATGACACCCATGATTTTCAGATTCTCCATGAAATTCTGTATTGGAAAAACATTGGTGTCAAAATTGTATATAAAAAAACTAAACCAAAACATTAATTACATTTCCCCATGTACTACTATCGTAAGTACGTGCACTTGTATAAACGTACTATGGAATAAATCTGTTAAATCATAAAACTGCATTCATATCTGATTCTTCAAAAACACTTTCTTTATGTCAGACTTAATTTAAGAATAATGAAGAGAAGAAAACAAAATGCAGGCTCGAAATCAGTGTAAGTGGCACATGAAATCTTTCAGGTAGGCGCGCAAGACTGTCGAAACACTTTTTAGCCAGTTTAATTAATTACTTTTCCCCCTGTTTTCATATCTTAAAATGTGCGTACTGACTAACTCTTTCGCATTGTGTAAACATCTCAGTTTTGCCAAAAATATATGTTGTGATAGTCTTGTACGCAGCCCAAAGATTATGACTGGTCATGTAAGCCATAGGTCGCTTCAAATAGTTTGGTAAAAATTAGTAGTTTTCCTTCTAATCTTGCCCCCAAAATAAACAAAAAATAATACCAAAATTTATTTTATATGACTAAAGCACCCGATTCCTATGATTTTGATACCAGTGGATAGCTATGGTCCTCCTCTTTCCATTGATACCAACATACCTAGTATGGCGTCACAATGACGTCATCAAGTTCGCGAGTCGGCAAAATTGGCATTTTCCACAGAAAATAGGCGAAAATCCGATTTTGCGCTAAAAAACGTAGGAATATTGGATTTTCATGCGGTTTTCAGCTCTAAATGATGGCAAATGACTAGTTTTACATAAACATAGAGTTTTAGAGCCATACTGTGTATAATATTTTCAAAAATGCACCATAAAATATCCTTTGACGGCATACCCTAACCCCGGTGAAGGTGCTACTTTCATATTTTTTTCGCTAAAATGACCAGAAAGGATGAGAAAATGATTACTTAAAAGATTTTACGAAAGCTTTTGGCATTCAGCGCACCGAAGCAAAGTTCACTACGGGTGTACCAAACCCGCCACCCCCCCCCCCTTTAGGGCGCTGCACATTAGGTCACGAGGTTAACTTGGCCAGACCTGTATTCCAGAATAATGCAAGTTTGCACAGAATACAAAGAAACACCTGCAGAAATATCTGAAGCAGGTGCATGTATTGTATTCTCTGCATGCTTCAATGGTTTGGATGACAGACAAATTTAAAATTACCTTCCATGAAAACGAACTGACAGTTACAAACATCACATACCTGAACAGGCAAAATATTTTCCTTGGATTTAACTATTATTTCAAGCGGAGATTTAAGGTCATTGACCTTTGATATAGTGGAACTGCAAAACAATATTCATGAGCTATGAATGTTCGGTATCCTTAGGTAGTTTTGAATAAATAACTTCACAGGAAGAAGAGTATCGTAATGAGGAAACTGCGCGATCTTCAAAATTAAAATTTTCCCTAAAATTAGCAAAAATATCCATAAGAACTCCTCAAAATTGGTATCAAATGATAGAAAAGTTTATTCGATAAGATTGACGTATATACTTACAGGGTAGACCTCCAAATTTGAATCCTAACCCGAAAAAAACGTTTTTTTTCTTTTTTGACCCAAACTGGAATCTACATCTGTGGGAGTCCCAAACGTAATCTTCTAAATATAAATTTTGCCCTGAAATGACTAGAAAATAACCCACATTTAATATTTTGTACAAATATTTTAATAAATTTTGACCTTTGACCTCCTTATGTGTTACTCACATAAGACCCCTTGTCTCAATGTATAAGCATACCAAGTATTAACTTGATCCATCACTGCACTAAAACGTGACAGTAAGTTGAAAAGTGTCAACCAAAATGTGTATATTAAATGTTTGACTAACAACGACACACAGACGGACACACAAACAGACAGATACACAGACAGACACACGAATCATGCCGACATATATGGTTGGCCTAATGTCCAATTAATCGAAAATCTTGGATTTCGACCATCATCTTGGATTATCGGTCGAAAATCCAAGATTTTCAATTGATAATCCAAGATTATCAAGAATAACTTCGACTTTCAATTGATAATTCAAGATGTTCGATATGTGAATGAAAAACCTGGATTATCACTTGATAATCCAAGATTATCGACTCGAAAATCCAAGTTTTTCTAATTATTGGACATTGATTCTGAAAATCTTGGATTTTCAAATTGATAATCCAAGATTTTCGACTTCTCTTGTACAATAAGTCGAAAAACCTGGATTATCAAAGTGAAAATCCAAGTTTTTCGATTTGATAGTCCAAGTTATTGACATCAAGTTGATAAACTTGGATTATCGACCGAAAATCTTTGATTTTCGACGCTAAATGTACAATAAATCGAAAATAATAATAATAATAATAAACAACATTTATATAGCGCAAAATACCAAGGTTTCTAAGCGCTGAAAATCTTGGATTATCAAAGTGAAAATCCAAGTTTTTCGACTTGATAAGCCAAGTTATTGAAATCAAGTTGATAAACTTGGATTATCGACCGAAAATCTTAGATTTTCCACGCCAGATGCCCATTAACTTGAAAATCCAAGTTTTTCAAGTTGATAATCCAAGTTGTTCGATTTATTGTACACCACGCATTATCGACCGAAAATCTTGGATTTTCGACGCTAAATGTACAATAAATCGAAAAACTTGGATTATCAAAGTGAAAATCCAAGTTTTTCGATTTGATAGTCCAGGTTATCAAAATCAAGTTGATAAACTTGGATTATCGAACCGAAATCTTAGATTTTCCACGCCAGATGCCCATTAACTGAAAATCCAAGTTTTCAAGTTGATAATCCAAGTTGTTCGATTTAATTGTACCACCGCACGCATTATCGCCGAAAAATCTTGGATTTTCGACGCTACATGTACAATAAATCGAAAAACCTTGATTATCAAAGTGAAAATCCAAGTTTTTCGATTTGATAGTCCAGGTTATCAAAATCAAGTTGAAAAACTTGGATTATCAAAGTGAAAATCCAAGTTTTTCGATTTGATAGTCCAGGTTATCAAAATCAAGTTGAAAAACTTGGATTATCAAATCAAAAAACTTGGATTAATCTTATCGCCGAAAATCTTTGGTATAATCATTGAAATCTTGGATTTTTTCGAGCGACCGATAATAATCCACGATGTTGGCGAAATCCAAGATTTTCGATTTAATTGACATTGGGCCAACCATAGACTAGGTCTTTCCAATGCATCGGGCGTCACCTAAAATCAGATTACGACGACTATGTCAAAAATGTACAGTGTTTTGGCTTCCTGACAAAATTTTACAGGCGTGAGGCAATCATATGCCAAATGTTCATGCTTTTAGAATTGAATGCCGAAACAGATAATTTTAGAAAAACGCTGGATATTAGCGAATACGTCGTATATGGGTTAGAAAATATAGTTAAATGGTAATTTGTTATTGGACACAAGAAACACATTTCCCATACTTTTAAGCTGCTCACAGCATACAATGTCAGATAATATGGCATCCAAAAAATTGCTCTCCATGGATGTCTTTCACTAATTTATGGCGTTTTTTAAACACCTTATCGCACTCAGACGCTACCTTTTGGCTCAATGAAATCTACTTTTTCGTGATCATTAATTTGCACTCTTTCATCAGGTAACGCAATTGTGAGACTATTTTACAGAAAAAATCCACTTTTTGGTGATGAGATCTGCAAAGAAGGATTTTTATGCGGAGTTAGGTCCGCTTATTCGAAGATCCCATAACCGCCGCATAAATCCTGCTTAAACGGCCCCCCCCGTTGTGCAGGAGATATGGTCCTCCGGGCTCACAGTTCCGGGAACAATGGTTAACAATAGGGCAATCATTCAGTTGACTTTCAACGCAACATTAGTTTCCCAGGCTTTATTCCTTTGTCCGTCTATTGGAGCCCGGACTATGATACCTGCGGACTATGATTACTTTCACACCGGCCCTGATATACACAGGGGGTTTGCTTCTTAAATACCCAACATCAGCATGAACGCTCTTTTTTTACCGTGCCCTATAGTCATTTCATACTTATGGCGGCCATCTGGAGATAATTACACGGTAGTTTTGAATTACCACAAAAACAACAAAACGGCGCCCTTTTATCTTAATCATATTCGAGGCCATATTGCCTAAAATTTACAATAAACAGCCACAAATAAAAAATTAATGTGTCAATGAAACAATTACGAATGTACATTTGATGGTAACACAACTCATCATGACAGCTCTGCTTGCAAACAGAGAACCGATTGCTACACATCTTAAGACTGATTTTCTATTTATTATCGGTTTCATCTTTTCTTTATAGCTTCCACTTCTCCTTTATGGCCTTCTTTTATTTCATTAGTAACCTTCTTTTCTTCTTCCAATTCCCTTCTCTTTCCTTTTTTCCTTTCAATTTTTAGCTACTGTTGGGTGAGTAGCGTTATGTTGAAACAAATGATGTTTGTATAAACTTTGAATATGGTGAACGCAGCCCCACACAAAAACATCACAATACAGACCTGTTCATTGGTGGGCCCGCTAGTTAGGGATGTTGCGAGGAAGTGTTGCACTTCCGGATAAAAGTGTGAATTTTTGGCACACAAGTAGCTTAGAACATCCCATTCGAGAAAAATGATGGAGCACTTTGAACGCATCTTTTTGGCGGCCATCTTGGATTTCAAGATGGCGCCTTCCAAAACCTATTTGGGACAATATATGGAAACTCAAATAAGCTGAGATTTAATTTCAAGGCTATACCCAAATTTGTGAGGTCAGTGAATCTTATGGACTAATTTTAAAAAAAAACTTTTCTGGAAATATCCAGAAAATCTTGGATTTCAAGATGGCCCGCTTCCAAAAATATATTTTCCACCATTCTGGAAACTCTAAAGTAGCTCTAGACTCATTCCAAGGTATACCCACCATTTTTGGGGTCAACAAATCTTATGGACTAATTTTAAAAGAGCTCAAGTGGCAGATCAATCGTGTATGTTTTTTAAATATTCAAAATGGCCCCGCCATCCGAGACATACTTTTATTATAGCTTGATAATCAAAAAAAGCTAGGAAGATAAATGTGATGTCTCTACCCACATTTATTGTGTCTGTCCAGAATTATAATGAAGTGATTTAAAGAACTGAGGTGGCAGCCATGTTGAAATATATCCCAAAAAATAAAAAATGGCTTTTGGCCATCTGTGACACAACCCATGATATTTCAATACCCGTATAAGCGTAGGAAAGTGAATCCTGTGTTACCATGCATACCTGTAGGGTCAAGGATTTAACAAAGTTTTTTTTAAAAAAAAAGCTCTTTAGTGTAGTTTGTTATATGAGAAATCGACTGCTCTGCCAATAACCAAACAAGACTAGCAAGATCAATTCTGGTAAAGAAGTTGATCAAATTCAATGAGCAAAGAGAGGATCCGAACATGATGATTTCCACAAACTCTATAAAAACAAGGGTAACATATATCCATGACTGCTTATAATACTGAGTCCGGCAAATATATTGAATGACTTTGTGTTGGCTGAATGTTCATTGGCAAATAGAGCCAAACAAATGTCGGCTTTTTAATATTAATGGTATCCAATATTGATTAAACACTTGACATTGCAAAGCGGACGTGTTACACTGCAGGCTACCTTGACATTACAGTTACCCCTGTATGCTTGTAGAGCGCTCCCTTCAATGAAAGAGCAGTGCACAGGATGTGATTGCATCTGAGAGTAGAGTCCACAATGGAGCATGTATACAGCGTGCTCTTTCACCTTCACCCAAGCCCAGGCTGAGGCATCGGGTAAGTCTTGAGACTATGCTTCGAATCTGGATGGTACAAAGAACCACGGAATGATTCTGTAAAAGTGCTGCTGAGTTGGTGGGATGGTTTCAAGCGAATTTCCTTTGGAGACGAAGCGCATGCAAGCAAACATTGACAGGGGAAGCATTTGATTGCTTGGCAAATGGAATTCATGGGTGAATCTGTCCAAAAAATCTATGTGGGATACGTCAATGTTAAGCTCATCTGGATGAGCCATCAGGCACGCTATGTATCTGTGAATCTATGGGAAGGCTCCCATATTGTCCACCACAATCTCTTCTGGATGCTGTAGAAACTACTGTTCACAAACACTCTCAAGATGGAACAAGGCCTACAGGCACGATGTGCTTCATAAACAATGAAGATACTGTGAGAACTGCAAACTTGAAGATGTTAGGATCTGTATGTGACTAATGGAGCTAGGTATATTGTTCCAGGTCTATGGCAGTTTTAGTAGTTTTAGGACAAATATGAGGATTTGTAACAATTTTTATTGCAGGCAATGACTGGGGTATGCTTGAGGATGATTGTGTTGTGATTGACGCTGCGCAGGTTGAAGCAGGACGTGAAAGCAGAGCCAGAAGGCCCAAAAAAATACATCATGATACAGAAGGCTGAGGTGTATTGCATCATGTAAATCATGAAAGTGACGCAAGGCGTGGCAGTTAGTTTTGTTGTATGGTCATCGATTTGAGTGACTGGTGCACTGGGAATAAATGGCCGATTCCCGGGGCGATTCTTTTCCAAGTGCCAAAGTCCCAATCAAAAGGTCCATGGCGCCCAAGATTTTCAAATAATGGTGATCATGACAACATCCATGTCTCGACCATACGAACCATCACCTTGAATGCCTTGACTTGAGGCATCATGAAAGCACACACAAACACATTCTACCATCTGCTTCTTGGTTGGTCGCATGGTGAAATGTTGAAGATCAACCCTGTGATCTGCTTACAGTGGCACTCACCAACACAGTGTCCTCCTTTGTGGCATACATTTCAGGGATACAACTGATGCATGTGTAACTTCATCAACTGAGAGATCGAAAAAAAGCTAACTTTCTTTCATTGTTTTGAAATAGAAAGTGCATGAAACAGATGGACTTGGGGGTGTACCTTGGACAATAGTAGTGCAACTGTTGAACCTCTATTTTCGCCTACTTTCTTGGGTTGCAGTTGAGGTGGTCTCTAACATTAGATATCATGCGTTCTTGTCCACTTCTATAAGGGCATTTGATGACAGCCTCTGGCTAAATGCACCTCATGACCTTCTCTCATATCATTGCCATATGTCCTGGACCATTTTTCATCCAAGAAGGTCTTTGAGCTCTCTGATTCCGTATCTTGCTGAATCTGTTCTTGAAGAACTTCCTGATGCTTCATGGATGGCAATGAGTCTTCCTGCTCAACCGATGCACCAGGTGATAGACGAACCCCTAATACCAGAACAAGGTTTCCGACCAGGCAAGCAAAGCGAGCGTGCGCACACTTCTCCTGTCATCTATGAAATAACAACCTGGAGTGCAGGAACCTGCTAATTTTTGATGCAGACGATCTTGGAATTAAGCGCACAAGATGTAGGTAGACTTCACAGTTGTTGCAGAGATTCTCTCCAAGCTTTGGTGAACTCACCATTATGATGAGGAAAACCACCCAATGTGCAAACCATCAAGAATTATATTTGAACATTACCCGCTTGCAACAAGAATGGGGTGCGCGCCGACATATTCAAGACGACAGCACTCGCCTGTGCAACTGATTGCAGAGCATTGGCACTGCCCTGTTATTGGAAAGATTTAAAACCCTTGCCAAGAATCTTGATCATCGATCCTGCGGCTTACCACAAGATGTCTTTGCCCAACTCTAACGGAGAACTTAAACACTCTAGCAGGAATTGCTCCAAAAGACATCCATCATAGTGTAGCAAGCATGCAAATGAGAGTACGAGGACAAGTATCTAATGTGAGCACCCTATATGAAGACAGAGACATGCTGCTAACTCCTATAAATTCAAACAGCGTTTTTAAGCAAGTTCAACCCCTTTAAACAGCCTCTAAAGAGTCTACTAGAGTAGACCTTGTGAGAAAACAGGAAACTGCTATCAACAAATTTAACATCTATTGGTATTGACCTGGTGAGGCATCTGCCACCTGGAGCTGGACTCCATAGGGCGGAATGGCGATGTCTTCAACAGATTGAGAACAAGAATCGGACGCCGCCGGACGATCTAAGGTTTCCTTTCGGAAGTGGGGTCACCTGGAAGGAGATAAGGACACACTGTGGTGTGGAACAGCCACCACAGACAATGGAACATCTCCTTGGTTGGCCCATTGTGGGAGAAACAATGGACAAGGACGGACCTTGAGGAATTCAGGGAAGCAGCCAGAAGTTGTTTGTACCCATCTATGGCTAGGGATAATATGGGGAGAAACCACTGTTGGATTACGATAACAAGAATGATGTCACTATCTGGCAATATCAGCAACCCAATTTCAGCAAGCCTCTTCAAATTCAGCAATAGCTAGAGTTTTTCAGGAAGAGCCATAATGTGCTCTTCCAGGATGTTTGGTAGGAGTCATAGATGTTGGAACACACTGCTATCACCTTTACCATAGTGAAGTCTGCACCATGGTTGGTATTCAGACTGAAATCATGGACAACATTGACAGCAAAAAAAAAACAATCCAACTTGTTAAAGGATAAGTTTCAAAACCTCGGGTGGTGTTAGCATGGAACCTCTGGATATAAGCAGAGGGACCAGTCTCAGAGATCTCATTTGCCAGACGTCTATGCCATTGTGCCACCGCAGAAGATAGGTTGAAGTTAATAATGAACGTGCGTGGTTCTCAAGAAGGATGTAAAGCCAGTCAGACCTATAAGAGACAGAAGTGTATCAAAAGCAAATCATTCTCAATAAAGGAAGTGAGCTTGATGAAGGAAACAATGGGTGACATGGGCAGGCTTCAATTCCAGCATGCGGAGGTTGTTGACAACCCCGCCCCCCTACGATTTTTCATAACGAAGCCCTAATGTGATTTGATATCAATGATATATGGGTCTATTATCAGTGATACCAAAAATAAGTACCAACATTACCGAATCTTGCTTCTACGACGTTATAATGCACGGCATTCGCCAAAATTTAAGTCGAAATCAGTTTGTGTACAACAGTATAGGAAAATTGAATGTTTTTTCGATTTTTTGCCAAATAAGGAAGAAAAAACACAAATTTAATGAATAAGATACGTCAATATGCGAAACAAATGAGAGCAGTTTTAAAATTGGCCATTATTGATATTCAGGGGCCAACTAATGTACACGTTGGCACCAGATATATCTCCCAACTTGTCACTTACAAGAATCATTCAAGTATGTCGAGGATGGCTGGCCATTTGGAATTTCCAAGATGGCTGCCACCTGAACTTTTCAAAAGTAGTCTATAAGCTTCGTTGACCCAAAAAATTTGGGTAGTAGTCTTTGGAATGAAATCTTCTAGCTAGTTAGTTTCAAGATATTGAGGAAATAGATTCTCGTGGCAGCCTCTGAAATCCAAGATGGCGGCCACGAAAAGGGGCATGGCAAAGTGCTTCCATCATTTTTTGTTCGCATGGTCCAAGGGTACTTGTGTGCCCAAAATTCACACTTGATCCGGAAGCGCACACTTGGATGGGTTCTGTGCCACTACGGTCCCCTACTATCTCTTCATGCTGCTAAAGGTGATATCTTAAACGAAACAACTTTTGTTTATAGAAGAAAATAACAACCATGGTGTTCTTACCACGCATTGTTCTTTTTGTTATCATTTGTTTTAAAGCAGACCTACAATAGGAAGAAATGCTCGTAAATGGCTTTCATGTACAGATACGTGGTTAACTTTTAAGGTGGCCCGGATACGCACCATGCCTAGATAAAACCAGGAGCTAGACACATTTGTAAACATCTCAAGTACAAAAAGGTTTGAGTATTAAATATGTTGACAGGACTGACAGGAACCCCGAAACGTGATTCTTAAATGCCGCAAAGTGGTGCCTTATGGAGAGGGGGCCAAAACCAAGTTTGTACAGGGTCACACTTTGTAAATTGTATCCATCAGGTTTGCAAAGCACACCATGTTATGTCTAACCATAAGGATTCATAAAAGGTATAGTTTGTAATATGTACAGTCTAAAGTTTCATAGTTATAGGTAACAACAGCAAAATCATCAAAAAAAAGGGGGTCTTTCCAGTTGTCGGGGGTCAAATTTTAAAATTGCTCCGATTTGGATAAAAATGGTGCAATTATTGATGGATCTCATAGGTAAATAAGGAATATTTTTGAGTGTGCCCAAATGCTTGCTTAAAAGAAAATAGGGGGGTAACAAGATCTGAAAGCCCCATTGAATGCATTGGACGTTGACCTTCTGTGCCCCCTACCTCGGAAACTAAGCATTTAAGACAGTCAAAACTATTCCTTATTTTAATCCATGACTCCACAATATTTGCACAAAGCTCATTTTTATCCAAATCGTAGCAACTTTTAAATTGAAACCCCTGTACAACTGAACTTTGACCCTTATTATTGATTTTTGCTGTTTCTTAGCCTATAACTCTGAACTTTAGGCTGGTACATATTACCAACTATACCTTTTCTGAAGCCTTATGGTTAACACATACATGGTGTGCTTTTCACAATGGATTGGATCATTTACAATTTGACCCCTGTACAAACTTGTTTTGGCCCTCTCCTTAAGGCACCACTAGCGGCACTTAAATCACGTTTCAGGGTCCCTGTCAGTCTGTCAACAGATTTTTAATCACTCAAACTTTTGTACTTGAGATGTTTACAAAGTGGCCTTAAGCTCCAGCTACTTAGGATCTTTTCTCTCCATGACCCTTTCCCAAAACAAAAAACCAAAACGTTTATAATTACCGTATTCCTAAGGCCAATTGCATATATTACAATCATGATGAGCCACAAATCAAAATATGTGGTCCCAATAAACAATTACAAAATGTAATTTTTGATGGTAAAAACCTCATGACGGCCCCCCTATACTTGGAAGCAACAGTGACCATCCATGCCCAATTGCAAACACAGAGAACCGATTGCGACATCACCATAGCGACTACTCTATTTATTTATTTACAATCGTGGCTTTTCTTTCTCTCTCCATTTTCTTCCTTTATTAACTTTTCATTTCTTAATAACCTTATTTTCTTTTTTTCCAATTCCCTTCTTTCCCCCTTTCCTTTTTCCTTTTTTCCTCTTCCATTTTTTAGCCGCTGTCGGTGAGTAGCATTATGTTGAAAATGATGTAGACTTTGATCGCCCCCACACACCTCACACCACAAAGGGCCGTTCATTGGTTTGTACCCTCTCATGGCTGTTGAAGGTGATGATCGCATCTTAAAAAGACAGTTTTGTGTGATGATACACTGTTTACGAACAGCACTGTGATGAAATGAAAGTGATTTGGTATGGAAGTATGGTACATGACCAAAGCACAGATTATGGGATATCCCTCCAATCTCATCTTCTGTTGCCCAACGTCATGCACAATTTGCCGTCACTGTTACCGTCATTGGATCCAGTAGTCTCAAATATCACAGCTGTAGGTTGCTATGCCCAAATAACAGGGTCGTCACCCATCCCCCTTTAACTGCTTGATGTTATTGCTCAAGACATCCAGCCGGATCCATATGACATCCCCAACTTAAATGACGGACAGGGACATTTGGGCTACATGGGTGACGCATCCTGCTGCTGCCACTATAAGATAGATGGAACTTTGGGTCTCACTGATTTTTTGTTACACACAACACCAGAGTTAAATTTATCCCTGGTCAGAGGAGGCCGACTTTTTCCTCCCCCCCCTTTTATTCATGGCGCTCCACCTACCCTCAATTTTGCTACTTCTTGGTTTCATCGCTTTCACAAAACATTCACCGCACTTTAACATGCCATATCGCTGTGAGAAGTTGGTTACAAACTCCTATTTTTTGAAGTAAATAATACCATACCTTCTCACGACACAACTACGCTGCAATTCAAATTAAGTTTTAACATAATTCCAATTAAATTATTAGGCATTTGATATTAAATGCCATGATGATTTTATCATTTTTAACCGGTCAGTGCCTTAGGCATGGCTGTTTCTTCTATCTGTACGGTTTCTCCTTCTCCTGGCAACACAAATTGGCTTCAAAATGCTACTAGTGCCAAACGCTTGGACCAATTTCTACCAAACTCAATCTAATGGACAGATTTGGGTTCAACGACATCTTAAGAGAACCCTTTTTGGCAAGAGTTCCATGTACCCCCTTAGAGTTATGGTGTTTGTTAGTGTAGGGTCATAAATAAAAATAATTTGTTTCCCGTACAAGTTTGAAGGGTTACATATGGAACTCTTTCCCTATTTGTTGTGCAACCCTGGGAAGTACGTAATTTTCTGAAATAAATTTTCTAAAGTGAATTAAATTTCATCTCAACTTTTCCCTGAATATCAGTCACCAACAGATATGGATGTACTCCGTGATTCATTGACTATCAAATAATGGCGCTATATGAATCCATTCGTATTGCAGAGGACAAAGCACTTCAGTTTCTTTTACCTGGAACTGCAGAGCCATTGTTATTGTCCGTGAATTTGAAAAGCTTTCAGGTGTTAATCTGCGTCCGATTTAGATTGAGCTGTCCTCGTTCACGAATAAAATAAAACTCAAGTTTCTACTGTGATTTCAATAACTTTGACCGTATATTTCATCATTTATTCACAACGGAAACGAAGATGAACAAAAGTCATATAAGAAATACTGGTTGGCAAGCTGTGACCTAAAATCTTGGTGCAGAACCAAGATCCATAATTTATTGTTGGACCTCCTTTCTATATATTAAATTTACCAAGTTTTTAGAAGAAAACAAAATTGAAGGGTGAAGGGTATCTAGGGACCTACGTGCAATACAATGCAACATGGTACCATACATTGCTGAGATTATTTTAAACAATACTGCTTTTGGAAATAATCTCAGCCATGTTCGGCAACAGTTTACCTGCATTTCATATAGGTAGATGAATAACAATGATTTCCGATTTCTGCTAATAACGCAGCAAATTGAATAGAAATGGGGTTACGGGACAAGTTAACGGGATTGGTTCTGCAAAAATATGTTAGGTCACGTTTGCCCAACCTACTTTCTTGACCTTTGGGCCATCTTCCGTTCATTTTCGGAATAAGTTAATAGAACAACAGTAGAACGTGAGGTTTATTATATAGTAACGAGGACAGGTATAATTTGTGCTCCAATATGTCAAAATAACTAGGTCAATCTAAATCGTGGTCGTGATAACAACTGAAATTTGTTCAACTGCATGGCCTAATAACACTGGCTCTGCACTTACAGATAATAGCGAATCTGAAGTGAGCTTTGTCCTCTTTATACCGACCGGATTTCTTATCAATAGTGCATTATTTGTTGGAGGAATTATCTCGGTGTACATCCGTGGGTCACGATATTCAGGAAAATGAGATGACCATTTAATTCATTTCAAAGAAATGTGCACATACTAGGACATGGGCGAACAAGTAGAACTGATTTTATAATTTAGAAAATTATTTCAGAAAAATGATGTACTTTTCAGGGGTTGCGCCACCTTTGTCCGATCGGAGCATCTTTTTCTCTAGTCAGAGGTTGTTCTGACTCGGAAACCCATACACCCCCACCCCGCATTCGGGTGGTACGCCCGGGCCCCTAAGCACGCCCCCCCCCCACCATTAGTCCTGGCACAGCCCACAGCAGTTGCGACCCCCCGGCCTACACTCGGAGTGGCAAGGCGAGTGTGGTATCAACTTACTCAAAAACATCATCATAAATAATTTGCATGATAGGACATTCCAAAGTGTAGCTTAAGCCTGATACCATTTGCAGAAACAAATGGCCGCCATTGAATTGCTCCATAACTAGTTTTAGCCATCTGCTGTCTTTTAGAAGGTATTCTTTTAGTGGAACAAATTGCGAAATAGTGTTTTGCCAATGGACAACCCCAGAACCAAATCCATTAATTTTAAATAAAAACCTAATCTGCATAAATCCAAACTGGCCGCATTTTCATAAACTTTGAGCCTAATGACTTTACAGTCAATGTTCAAGGTATCACATCAGGTTTCCGTTTTATGGATGAACAAGCATTTAAAGTTGAAAGTTACACTTGTACTAATATAACTATTAAAACATGTCTTTATACAAGACTGATCTTTCGAAGGGGAAAACCTAAGCATGCTAATTGCATAAAGAAAATGGCCGCCTTTGAAATTTCGTCAATAACTTATTTCCGGCAATTCCTTCTTGTAGAAGAAATTCTTTTAGTGAAAAAATATGCTAACACACGGTTTTGATAATGGACAAACCACCAGAACTCAAATCTCATGCATTTTTAATTAAACTAATTTGCAGGAAATCAAAATGGCGCCATTTTCGTAAATTTTGAGCACAATTGATTTTAAAAGTCATTGGTCAATGTATCACATGGATGAATCTGAAACATTAAGTTTAAAATTTACACTATTGCACGCATTATTATAATTCATGTGTGTAGCAAGACTTCAAGGGAAACTTGAGCATGCTAATTTGCATAAACAAATTGCTGCCCATTGGAATTGCGCCATAAACTAGTTGCGGCCATATCCTGACTCATAGAAGAATTATTTTAGGTACAAAACTCCCCACAAAACTGCTATAATGAGATGTTGATAAAAACCACCAAAAAATTAATTCATAGCCATCCATTTTTAATAAATCAATTGCCTATCCCAAATGGTCCATGTGCCAAATTAGCAGTGTTGCGTTTGCTTTTGTTGTAGCCACTTTGATCATGGGCTTTTAAGTGTTAATTGTGTTACACTCGGAATAAATGTGTCTTTAAATTCATAGTTTTAAACACCTAATTTGAATGTAATTTGTACTACAATGTGTTCAGTAGGTATTTCAATCATTAGAGATATATGCGGAATTTGGCCATAAATAACATTTATTGTACCAACGCATGATACATAATATTCACCAATTCACAAAGTTCCTCATACAGTTTTGCAATCTATGTTCCTCTGGATTTTGCCTCCTTTAATAGTATGTCTCTTCCTCGTCCCCATAATCCCCAGAACTGTCCAATGTAATGACCCCACCTTTCATGTTTTCCCATGTCCCGATACTGCAAATCTGTACGGGACATCCCATTAGCCATACATACACAGTCTGGCAACTTGCAACTTTTGGGCAATTATTGCAGGGAGAACTCTAAAACAATGTCTGTAGCAGGTTTGCCATTCATCCACTTGATGATCAAAGTACCATCAGGACGCAAGCCATCCATGACAATGGGGGATTGAAGGTGTATGGAGAGGCTTCTACGGGACACCATATAGTTTGTCCCATCTGCATGACAAAAAGGCTGATGAGGAAGTTTATTGCCAGGTTGATCTTGCCCATACAGGCCATTGTTGCTCCAACAATGGGCAGACAAAGAGATCTTCCATTGTCAGGTGGTGATGCTGTTCCACAACACAGGGAGTGTCCTGATTTGCTTCCAGGTGGCCTCACTTCTGCAAGGAACCTTAGATCGGCCAATTATGGTTCTCAATTGAGCATCGCCATTCAGCCCATGGGGAGTAAGTAGGCTCCAGGTGGAAGGATTTCAACAGGTCAAGTAACAAGTAGATGTTTCTCCCTTAAACTGCTTAGAGACTGATTCAAGAGGTTGGACTTTGAACCTCAAGGAAACTTGTCTGGATTTAAGGCGGTGGGCAGCAGGGGGTGTCTGTCCCCCGGACATGAGTGTGGGGCTGAAATTAGATACTTGGCAGCTACGCTCTTGCATGCTCGCATACACTACTGTGGAGCAATTCCGGTAGGATGTATACGGTCTCCGTTGATGTTATTGCGGAGAATACGTTACTCTCCGTCTTCTTGATGTGGGTCTTATAAGGAGAGAGTGCGGTCCAACTCCTAGGAGAGAGGGTTATCGCAGTGTCCCAGGGGTGTTTCCAGAACAGGTTACTTTAAGCTGATATTTGGATTCACGGTTGCGTATTAAATGGAAAGCACACACCCGTCTTAGATGGAATTGCACGTAGGTGGTTTCCTCGTAGTAAAGAGTGAGTTCATGAGTTCATCCAAAGCTTTGGAGCGTCTCTCTTCAACAAGTGTGAAGTCTGAATCTTGACGCTAATTCCAAGATCGGTTGCATTGATAAAAACGACAGTCTGCCTCCTAGTTTGGTCGTTGGTAGATGTTGAAGAGGAGAGTGCGAGCACACTCCCTTGTGGTAGTCCATTCTTGAGCATACTTCCTCAGCTCTTCTTCCTCTGAGTGAACAAAGAATCTTGCAAGGTAACAAACAGCTACATGGTGGCATAGTCTTCAAGAGGACTAGAGTGGCAAATACTGTAATGAGAACTTTGTGAGTTGGTCAATAGTTATAGTTCAAGAAAGGCAACGGTAGGGATAGTCGAACAGGGGAACAGACTGAAGACTAAACCAGACACCAGGTAAACACCAACGAGAGAGGAGAAGGAATGAGGCACACAAACAAAGCGGGAATATAAGGAGGACAAACAGGAGAAGAAACAAGACGGGAAAGTAACTAAGAAAAAAGATACATAGGAAAGAATCGGGATAATGTAAGACGATTCTGTATAAAAATAAGTGGTTTACAAAAACTATATAAAGTGAGGTAGTAGTTTTATTGTAAATCTAGAAGCAATTTCCCAAAAACCCAAGGAAAGGGTCCACTCTATGATTTTTTTGTCCGGGTAACGGTGGTTTTAAAGGTAGTTAGGGATTAGACATATGAATTTCAAGTGCAATAGATTAACACTTAAATGCCCATGATTTGAAAAATTGGCCCCATTTAAAAAGTAACCTAAGTGCTGAAATGTTGGGTAACAATGGCGGTTAATTGACGGTTATATGCAAATAAGGTTTATTAAAAATAGATGGCCATGATTCATTTTGATTTTTTTTTAATCAAACACCTCATTTTAGCAGTTGTGAGCCTAAAATATTTCTTCAACTAGTCTGGATATAGCCGAAACAGTTATGGAGCAATTTCAATGGCGGCCATTTTGTTTATTCAAATTACGCTTAAGTTGTCACCTGGAGTCTTGCATACCATAACATGTTTATAGTTATATTTGGGCAATAGTGTAATTATAAACTTTAGAGTAGTGTAAAGTTCATCCATATGATACCTTGAATGTTGAAGCAAATGATTCTCAAATTTACGAAAATGGCGGCCATTTTGGATTTATGCAAATTAGGTTTAATTAAGATTGTTATATTTGACTTCTGGTGGTTGTCCGTATAATATCATCTCCATGTTAAAATTTTTACAATATTAGCCTTCTAAAGACCATGCGTAGGCTGAAACCAGTTAGGAGTAACTTGAATGGCGCCATTTGTTTAGCATAATGAGCAGGCTTAAGATACTACTTGAAAAAGTCTATCATACAGAAATTATTTAAGTTGAAGTGTATTAACAAGTTGGTAGTACTTTGTTTTGCAATATTATTGGTACCCATATGCAAATATATGTTCGAGCTACTTTTTCCCATTTGACCCCATGGCTTATATAGACTAAGGGAACCTGATCTCTGACACAAATACCCCTGTCCCATGCTTCATCTGGGGTGTATACAGAAGTGGTCAAGGTTCATATGGGCAGAGGTAAAGGGGCTTTTGTACAAATAGAGGGGGGTTGTGCTCGTTATGATAACCCTGTCAAACGCCAGAGGAATGCCCCTAACCATGGGTCTGCAGAACTAGGAATTTTGGTAATAATAGTTCGCATTAACATCGAAGAAAAACTTCAAAGAGACGTTTACTGTTCGCCTTCCCCTTTCATTAGAAATACGATGGTTTAGTCAATGCCGTTTTCAAAGAAAGTTTCAAATGTCACGTTAGGGTACAAGTCTCGGTACTTGTTCCACAGTTAGTTTTAGAATTGCCTATTGATATTTTGTTCGATAGGATTGAGGAGCATTGATTCCCATGGCTAAACCTATAATTGTTTGTAATTAGCTCAGCGAATTAGTGCTTCTTTCGATTACTAGAGACAAAAGTTCTATTATGCATTCCGATTACGGATTGTTTAAATTGTATTTGTCAGGATTCTGAGAATCGTAAATCTTTCTTTGCCATTGTCTATACGCTTGTGTACATGGCGTTGACGTCGATGCACGGCTGCAAGTAATGCTCTGATGGACATTTATAGTTGGAGTTTGAATGTGATATCCGCTGAAATAATATGTAGGTTAGGAGACTTGGATCCCTATCTGCATCGGAGACCTCTATTTCGACAGGCGGAATTGCAAATTCATTTCTACTTATCGAATCCTTTCAGGAACTGTTCAGAATAAGGAGGTGGGGGATAATCCCAATTTCCGATGTCGCACTGGGTGACACTCTTGGAAATCCAGAGGAGGATCTACTCATATCCCCGGCGATGCCCGCTATTTGCGTGAGCAAACGGGGATGAATGAGTGGTGGAAATGGGGAGGACACGCGATATTGAAAAGCCAAGAGAGGAGGTTTGTGAACGGTGTACAAGATGGTGTAATATTTAGCGATGGATTTACTGATAAAACATAACGTGAATATTCGGATACAGTGTCGTATGAAGGGGGTGGTGACAAAGGTATGGACTCATCGTCTTGAAAAACTCCAGAATCTGAGTTGGTTCTCAAAGATAGCACGGCAAGCCGTGACTCGCAACTATAATATCGATTATCAGTGGCAATATCGTAAGATGGAGGAGGTGGCCTCATTATCGAGTCCCTGTCTAAAATATCACCAGGGCGCGGAATGTAACCCTGAGAACTAGGGGCTTCTTCTATATCTATAGGATGATTTTCATGTAGATCTCGCATACATATTTGCTTGCAAGAACAGTCCAGTAAGTATGTCCAACATCTACGTCCTTTGATAGGTATGCTGAGAACAACGCATATTACACAAAGGGCAGCGAGGCAACCAAGATACGTAACTGGTCTGAAGTGATACCCGGACTCATCTGAAAAACAAAATGCACAAAAAACAAGGATGTCATATTATACAAGGACAAGAAAACGTGAAGCGAACCTTTACAATAATAAAAATACAGAGTTCATTAAAAGCATGTGTCGTCTGCCATCGCGGTTTGTGAATGAGGACAAAGGTCACATGTGGTCACCAGCACGTGGGACACTACCCAAGGACCATTATATCCAATTGTCTTGTGGGTACATCATCAAGCAATTTCATAATTTTGACCATTTTTGGACCATGACCTCTAATAACCTCAAGTTGACCTTTGACCACTTTTGAAAGAGGTAACTTACGGGGCATTCCATAAGGGCCATTACATCCAAGTGCCATGAAAATGTGCGCACCTATGTGGAAACAGTGGACAATTAATGTTCACGTTTAACATGTATACCACAGACAGACAGATACACAGATACACATAAACACTGCCGAAGCAATTTCTATGTGCCCACTGCTTCGCAGACGACACAAAAATGGTACTGTACCTCGGCAGCACGCAAACAAATACAGCTTAAAGGTGCATTTCGTGATTTCAGCAACTTCTGTTTTATTAATTGATCACTAGATATCCTTGAGAAAAGCTTATTCCCAAAATTTGAACCGATCCCGATCTTGCGGTTTCATGTTATGAGCAATTGCTCGTTTCCCACGGTCCCATAGGCTACTGTGTTGTAATTTCTGTCCGTTTACGGACAGAAAATACAAAATTGCGAATTTCTTTCAGATGCGACCGAATTTGCATCTAAGATTGGGCACACATGGATTACTAAGGCTAACGGTTCAGATTATATAAAAATCTCAACATTTTTTAGGTAAGTCGGGGGGACGAGGCTGTGGATCACGAAATGCCCCTTTAAGCTCTTCATGTTGGCCTCTTTATGACCTTTGATGCATAGCTGACTTTTCCATCTTAAAAGTATGATGATAAATTCCTCAAGGGCCAATCTAGGTAACTTGGGTAATTAGGGAGAGATTCAAAAGTCAACCGCCAATTGAAGCTCCTCTACATGTAGTTTGACATAATAGATAGAGCCCTCTCTCAAGGGAGGCTCTCAGCTCTCAATTTTGTTACACTATTTCCAACCGTGAAGAACCGGACGTAATCAGCGAACAACTGATGCATGAGTTTTGAAGTCACCCCTAAACACGAGACTAACGGTTCAAAGGTTATCTAGAGGACATTTCGTCATGTCATTGCAAGAAGGTCGCAAGTGCAATAGCTGCCATTTGTCAGAAATCCCCATCAAAATACTAATTATGCCAAGTGGCTCTTGAAATGGTTCTGTAGGCGAGGCCATTTCAAGAGCCACTGACTCAAGGAAAGATACTTTGAGAGTTATCCTAACACATGGCAGCACACAGATGTATTACATGGCAGTTGCTGTTCTTGCGACCTTCCTGCATTCACACGATTAAAGGTCATTTTGGAAAGTTGCTTGAAATGATGTTTCTCCAGCATAAATAAAATGTCTTCACAATATGTTCAACACAACTACATCATTTTGCAATGGCAAAAGTCAGCTGTCAATGGTCATTAAGATAAAGTTAGGATTGCTAAATTTGTACCCCATTCCAATGGGATTTACACAGTTAAGCTTGGTTTTCGGTTCCATTATTTTTTCTGAATATGGTGACAAAAATGGATCAGCCACGAAAATCTTTCATATGTACCTCATTTGTTCACCAAAGTCCTTCATTTTTCAGCATAGAATGTCGACAATATGCAGATCAGGAAAACATCAACTGCGTCACAGTTCGTCATGCACATTTTTTATACAATCTGAATAGTAGCATGGTGTGAGAAATGACCCATTGTGATAGGAAAGCGTGAAAATGTGACCCATAGCGGCGGCAACATTATGTGACTACCCTTTTCCAATGAGTACCCCCCCCCCCTATGTACCTACCCTTTCCACTTAGTACCCCCCACCCCGGGACTGGATCCAAGTCATGGGGGTTGGACAGCTAGTCGCCTAATGGGTAAAGGAGGCAAGTCCAGAGACGCTTTAATCTGGCAACTCCACATACCTCTCTGCCGAGGGGAAAGCTGAAGTTTTGAGACTTTCTTCAGTGAAAAGCCTACATTCCAGCTGCTTAAAATGACAAGCAAGGGGGGGGTTGTGGGCGTCCCTAGCATACTCAGAGAACTAGCCACATGGGTTCTGGCCAAGGAAGGTAAAGAAAAACTGTTAAATAAATGGCAACAAAGCCTCCGGACCGATGCATCCCAGCATCCTTTGAGAAATGCTGCCCTAGAACTGGTGTTCCACTGACCCGTCATTTATTACTGCTTTGATAAGGGCCACATGCTAGTGATGTGGAAAGTAGCTGAAGTCACCCCATGTTACGAGAAGGGTGACAAGCATTCGCCTAGGAACTATCGATCGATCTCCTTGCTGTCTATAACATCCAAGGTAATGGAGCAATGAATCTACGCCATCTGATTAACATTTATTATATCAACAAACAATTCGGCTTTAGGCGAGATTCCACAGTTTTCAGGAGCAAAGTATTTATGCTACACAGAAGATGACAACCCTCCCCTCTCCCCCCCCCGCACCCCTATGTGTAGGCCTATGGACCTTCTGTGCCCATGTATACGCATCAAACCAGGACTTGCAGGTGCAAAAGTGTTTTAGTTTAGTTCAATCGACTATCTTGGCGCACCCGTCAGCATTGCTAATTAGGTAACTCGCTGTTAATGACATCACCCCTTCCCCCCCTGATGATCTTCACATAAAACAGAGTACAAATTATAACTTACTGGGAACTTTACATGTCAATCGACATCATGTATATGCGGACATCTTGTTGAATAATATCCGAAAACCGGGGCCAATTTTCCGAAATCCTCCAATCTCTCCTTAGTACCTTGAAATTACGCTGTCGTACCAACCAACGGACTGCACCGTCCAAATATGGCGCCGGTGTGAGCAAATTATGCCTCTTTAAAGCAAGTTCTTTTACAAACACCATCGGCGTCGCTTGGGTCACACCATTTGTCGCAGATAGAAACCACCGGTATTGTTGTAAAAATACGCTCCACAACCCCCGTCCTTCTGGTAAGTTGCCACATTTTACAAGAATTAACGGCCCGTTTTTCTGTCAAATCAAGTTTTTTAAAAAAGAATGCATTTTTTTTTTTAACATAAATAAAAACAATGACTTGAACAAAATAAGATAAAAAATAAAAGAATGAATTAAAAAGAAAAATACACACACATATACACATCGAGTAATACACACCACATTAAATTACATACATACATATTATCAAATGAGTTTCGCTTTAAAACGAGACATTAAGGTCCTGAATGCTTTAGTGCTGCAGCACCAACCATTTTAGGAGAGTGCTACCGGGGCCGGAATAATAACATTTGTCATCATAGCTAAAATTGACCGTAGGGATGTGGAGTTCATGAAAACAGGTGATGACAAAATTAAAAGTGGTGGCAATTTGCATACGACGCCATTTTCCAAATTGTAAGCCATCTTAAAGCCAAAAACCACCTAAAAAGATAATTTTGGTGTAAAAATGTTTTTCTGGGTCAAAGAGTTCAATAAAACTATTCCCAAAACTATAAAATGTTGCATGTGCCGATATTTTCCAAGATGGCTGACATTTTATTGGCACAAACCTTACATTTCTTATTATATAGCCTATGAAGATGATTGTGGTGTCCAATTAAAAATTTTCTGGGTCAAGGAGTTCAATAAAACTATTTAAAAACTGTCAGGTAAATATAAAAGTAATGACGTTTTCATACGTCACTATTTTCCCAAAATGGTCAACATAGAAAAGGCCAAAGCCTTTAAACCTCTGTTATACCGGCACCTATGATGACGATTTTTTGGGACAAAGTGGATGTTTTATAGGTCAGAGATTTCAACAGCCATATGCTCAAACTGTCAGATGAGTCGTGAGTCATGTTATGCATGGACTAACCATGTGACACCAAAATGTGACACCTGACTACTCTATATGTAGTCACCCAAACATATATCTGGATTGCATGGGAATTTTGATATTTGGCCTGTATTTTTAATAGAAGCATTATTTGTTGTTCAGATTGTCAAGAGTAAAATGGCCCCGACTTCGAACAATAAATGGTCATGGTCACGTGCACAACCTATTGGTATCAATGTTTGGGTTTTTTCGTCATAGGGGGCATAAAGCCGCAGTTAGGAAGTTCTAAGGAGGAGTTACCGAGGATTCTGTGTCGGTATTATTCAAGCATCCGGTTAATGTATTTTACTACTGTCTGCCGCATTAACAAGCCTGACATTGCATCTTAGTTAAACTCTTGGGTACTTAGTATTTAAAATATTGGGCTATCTGGGAAAACAGTTACAAGCAAAAGAATCACTTTATATTCATTCTATCAAGTTTTGTTAGAATAGTCTTATTAAACTCCTTGACCCAGAAAACACTCGTTTTGACACCAAAATCGTCTTCCTATGTTATATAAAAAGAATACCGGTTTCTTTGACGAATTTCGGCCATCTTGAAAAAAATAGCCGTTACTATAAATTTCCATACTCCAAAAATTCTGGCAATTAGTATATTGACCCTCTTGACCCAGACAACATATAATTCGACACTAAGTCACCATAGTAGTGCTATTACCTTAAATGGGCGGCCATTTTGCAAATGCGGGTTTATGCCAATTGCCAGCACTTGTATTTTTGTCCACACGTGTTTCATAACTACACAACCCAATGATTGATTTTAGCTATGATTGCAATGTTATTATTCCGGCCCCTGGGTTTGTAGAAATTAAGGCCCTTTATCACCTATGCTGCAGCACTATATGTGCGCGATGGGTGTTGCGTTGTCGTCTATCTTGAATAATGCCCTTGGCGCGGTCCTTATCCTTAGGCCAAAAAAAAAATTTTGCATTGTCCTCACCGACCGACCCTAAATTTTGGAATCAGAAAAAGTTTTTTTTCCTTTACTGTGCAAAAGAATACCGACCCTAATTTTGAAAAATTCCTAAAAGTTCTTTTTTTCAATTTTACTTTCGAATGTAAAAAAGATGATGTTAAACGTTTCTTAGCATGTTGTTGGGTTTCATAATACAATATGCATTTTTGAGAAGAATCACTTGATTTTTTATTGTGTGATAACTAATATTAAATACAAACAAACATTTTTTTTTCCCCAATACAGTTTGCTATTGACTTAAAAAGAAAAAAAAAAAGAAAAAAAAAGTTTTTCCGTCCGACCGACCGACCCAACTCTAAAAAGTTTCATTATGGACAATCAAACAATTTTTTTTTTGCCTTATCATAAACCTAAACCTCCATCGTATATTTTTCAGGTGGGGACCTGCAGCCAAGAAGACGAGGTGTGTTGATCACTGAATGTTTTAATCAACCTAGAGATTCAGATTTTAATGTGAATACTTAGTTACCATGGTTACGTTAAACAAAGGCAATAATTGAAGTCGCTAAGAGTATAACACAATTGCCGCGTAACGAAGTAATGCAGCTGATTAAGACATTATTATAATCAGTAATTACAAAAGCATGTCATTTACACACAAATTGATGCGCAGAGACACGAAACCTATTAATTCATGCCTATTTGATTCAACATGTTCAAGCCTATGAGCGCGAGCGGATGATTGCACCGCGTAAAGGGTCTGTTCGCGGCTTATTTTGTTGTTGTTGCTGGCTGCTTCTGCTGATGTTATTTTTATTATTCTTTTCATGATAAAATGCACCAACCAAATAGATTGTTGAAAATAATAAATTAAGATTGATCACTGTCAAATTGACTGCCAATAAGTGTTTCTATTTAAAAAGATTGCCTGAAGTGTCAGGCAGGAAATATTAAAGATAACATTTATCATCTAAAATATATATTTATTTTTCAAAACTGTGTTTTGCATATTAGAATCCTTACAATGTATTAAATCACTTCTAAGGCTAATAAGCCGAAACGCCGTCTTTATGTAATAAAAAAGATGATTATCACTTAAGTGTATAAGGAGGGGTCCACGTGGACCCAACATTTTGTTGTTCGTTCGCCATTTTTAACGGTAAATTATTTTTGCCCCAAATTTTATGTAATTGCCTTAATATTAGTTCACGTATTTTGGTGGGAAAAAAATCAAATCGGCCATGTCGTTATTATGCTGATTAGCATAATTAAAATTTTTGTGGCGCTATTCAAAATTTGTTTTGCCCCTTAAATCGTACTGGAGTAACTTTTTGAAATATGTATTTCAGCAATGTAAATGTATTTATGTTCTCCTATTGTGAGCCAAATTTTATGGGAAAAGTCCTTCGGGAAATTGTGTTTTTTTTTAATTTTTGGCGGGAGAATTGGGTGCGCGTTGTAAAAAATCGGTTTTTGGATCGCCATTTTGAATCGGTACAACCAATAGAGGTCTTTCACCTCACTCATACATAACCTATAACAAAATGTGTTAGTTCCCGTAGTATTCCTCATTCAGATCAATTTAATACCCGACCTCAAAGTACTTGTCTCCAGAAATTTGGAATGGACTTTGCCATTCCCGGCAAGATATCAGCTAATCCGAAAGGTCGAAGACCTCTATTTGCATTTTTCCCTGTTATGTGGTCGTGTTGATGCACCCCATCAATGATCACAGTTTGGTAAAAAAATTCCACCGGCAAAGTGGTTTCCAGGGGGAGGGTCCATCTGGACTCCCCCTTATACACTAACGGTAGACGGGAGTGTGCAAGACCTTATATACTTAAGTGTTGTAACACTTAAAAAGTATTTTCTGACGTGCACGACAGAAAACAAGCATGCTACAAGGTCCGATTAGGACAGCAGTTTGTTCAAAACGTAGTTTGTTATTGTCTTTTTTATTTGTGTGTCCAATAAACCTCGAAACTTTCTAGGTAGGTGTTCTACATACAACCAATTCGGTACAATTTTAGAGAAATTTACACCCGATTGGTTGCACTGCCTGGAAAGTTTCGAAGGTTTCTCGACAAAGGGAACACAAAAAAATACGTTTTAAACTTATCTGCTGTCATACAACCAATCAGGTGCAAATTTTGAGAAATTCCCTCAGTGTTGAAAATGATGATGAGAGGCATTAGGGTGTTTATGCTGGGATAGTAAAGGAAGATGTTTAGACTATGTTTTGTCATCTGCAAAAAATGACAACAGAAAGAATATCAGAGGAATGGGGGGGGGGGATGTCATTCAAATAGAGAAGGAAAAGAAGACCAAGTAAAGAGCCCTGAGGAACACCGCACTGAACATGAAGACGACAAGTCGGGTAAGTACCAAAACAGGTAAATTGTTGCCAATGGACCAGTTAACAGCAATGTTTGTAAACATGTTAGGGCCTGGTATCTTGAAATAGGTACGGTCTGACTGTTACACACTGGGCAATTGTATCTGTTAGAGTTTTAATACTATGGGCCATAACGATTCGCAGGAATGGATTCGCAGGCAACAAAAGAAGTGACGTGGGATGTTAACTGGTCTATTGGAAAGGGAGTTTGTGAGAAAGCGCTAACAGGGCGTTTATTAATTACGCCAAGGGAATGGAGGAAATCAAGGTGACATGAATATTTTTTTTAAACAAGGAGGGCGGGACAGATTTTTTCTGGCAGAGAGGGGGTACCCGATTTTTTTTTTGATCAAGCCGTCATAAAAAAACTGTTTTATGAAACCGAGTACAAATGTGTTTTTCACCATTTGAATAAGACTGATCCAATAAAAATAACATTGATTTAGAAGTCAAGGTGTGTAAATCAACATGATCAAAGAAAGATGTTAACTAACCTATGCAAAGAAAGCTCTATCTGTAGGTAAATCTTTATTTGCACAAGTGCGTAATTTCCAAATATGATTCCACCCTGGATGTTGTAGTTCAGAAGTTTTAAATATGCCTTGCCTACAGAATATTAACATTAATAAGTTAAAGAGACAACAACAATAAAGCTGGGTACAGACGACAAGCCCATGATTGTAAAACATGAATTTAATACCATTTGTTTCTTTAATTACGGTACATTTTCAAAGAGCTTCATAAGACCTGACATAACCACGGTAATGTCACACTAGCTTATATGACAGAAAACTTCATATTCATAATTATAGTGTGTGTGTGTGTGTGTTTTAGAATATGAGCTGCCCACTGCCTGCAGTTTGAATGGCATGTATTAACATTCACAGTGTAAACGAAAGAACACACGTTTGATAACACATGGCACAACTGGAATTTTTATTTGCATTTGAATAAATTAAGCTCCTCGTATTGTGACGATCCTCATACGGATTTTAAAAATTGTTATGCTTCTTAGCGTATCCGCAGTCATTGGAAGGGCTGTGGTGGTGTCATTATTTATTCAACCGAGTATGCTGATCCGGGTCCCCGCGTGTATCCATGATACGGACGCTCCTACAATGGCCCAAAAATGTTATGCTGTATTTTCAATGTTGTATAAGCCAAGAAAAAAAACAGTTTGTCTCAGAAGACCGCGCGCATAGGTTTAAAATTGCTTTTTGACCGCATAATTTTTTTAGTTTTACTCACTTTCCATTTTTTTTTGTAAAAAAATTAGAAAAAAGTGGGCCAAAAATGCATAAAAAAAAGAAAAACCGCATTTCGCTTAAGCATGTTTCTAAAAAGAAAAAAAAAAAACATTTCGCCTTAGCATTTTTCACATTTTCTTCTTAGACAAGCTTGTTTTTTTTTGCCTAATGTCGGACTCTTCGGTCTCTGATGGAATGATAATAACCCACATTTAACACTTTGTATATGCATACTTGTTTTCTATTTTGGCTTGCAGTGTTCACTTTCAAAAGAACTCATTCATAACTTTAACCTTATATGTGTGTCGATGCCTCACTCGTGGTTTACATGGGAGTCGAAAAAGTACAACCAAATGAGGATTTTTATGAAGAAACCTTAACGGAATTTTCCAAATTAAATTCTTGTGTTGCGATAGTGTGTTTAATCAGCTTTCACAATAATTTTAAATTTGTGAAATGATCAAGCCAGTTTCAAAGGCAAGAGTTGTTTTTGTGAAGGTATCCATTTTCTGCCCGAACAATTGCCACGGACTGTACACTGAGGACTCATACTGCGCAGGGAGTGGAGGGCTTCAAAATTAATTAAAGAGTTGATTTCTTTGGCCGCCGTATTTCAAATGCTCGAGGAATGTGTTGTGTTGAAAGATAATGCAGAATACTTAAGATACTGAAATCACAAAGTATTATTTTTAAAATAGGAACATTTAAGCTTTATCTGTTATCAGTCCCTATACATGTTATTTGGAAGTTTACTACGTGCAAATCAAAAGAATGAAAAAGAAAAAATGATGCATGTTGTTGCTTCAAGTCAAAAATGTTTTATAAATATTATTTTGATATTTTTGATATACGGTTCATTGACCAGGTCTTACCCAACCTGTAACAGACATTTCATTTGGGGGAGGGGGGACCAGGCGAGGGAACCATTTAACTTTTGGGGCATCACTCTAAAATAAATTTTGCCAAAGGTGAAAAAGTAACCTGTCAATTCTATCAATTTATTACTGTTCCTGATCTCTATTGAGGGCTAGGAGGGGGAAATTATTTTGAGTGAGGATCCAACCCTTACCCTTCCCCTCCCACGCCCTACCCACGGTGGTTACGTCACTGGGGTTCCCTGACATTGATTCCAAATGTGAATTAATCGGAGGATATGCTGCAAATCCAACAAAGCTGAACGTAAATCAAAGAGTACTCTTTGGGTTACTCTAGCGTGTAACGTGTTCGGTCTTTCACATCGGTACACTTTCACTTCCACAACTGTAACATTTTGAACGCGTTGAGCAATTTTAATTGCCCGTAATTTTTATATGAGAGCTAACAAACAGGAAATGTACTACAAAAAGAATATATGAATCGCACAGAGAGTTTTCCATGAAGAGCGCGCAATTTGGTTGTATTTTTTTTGACTCACCCTGTATGTCAGATAAAAATTAAAAATAATCTGCGCATTCAATAAAAAGCTGATATGAAAAGGTGACATGACTACCGTTATAAAGAATCATGTTCTGGGGAATGCTATCCACAATAGACTGTAAAAACAATTTAAAGGTTATCCCATCTGAATGAATAACAAATTACCCTGAAAAATACGTGTTATTGAATTGAACAGATATTTGGATTAAACGTCATTTGCAAGGTGTAATGAACAACCACAAACCCGGCCAACATTTTAAATTCTGGGAAAAAGTAGGGAGAAATGGAAATGTTTGTCCTTTAAATAAAGAAGACATAAGATTTTGCGGAAATTTTGCGATCTCTGTAGGGAAATTTTTGAAGTATGCCGGGAAAATTGCATTTTTTCCTGCATAGCCAAGATATGGTTATAAAGAGGCATCTTGCAAGTGCGGCCCCACCTGCTAATAATGGGGTTTGGGTACATTTTGTGACCCCACTTTCGCACGAATGTTTTTCTGCACCCACTTTTCTGCCCCGACTTTATTTATTTTTTTAATTGATAGAAAGAAGTATACATAACCTTCAGTCTGTTTGTGATCTTGAGCTGAAAACAACAAGTCTCGTTGCCAGGAAATCAATTTAAAAAGCAACAATTATTAAAAACACATTTCACCTCGTACGGTTCCTGGCGCCAACAATGTGGATATGTGGCGCCAATAATGTTTTTTCCTGTAATCTTAATTACAGTCGTTTACTCTCGTTTTCGTTTTTACGGACTAGAATATGCAGTCATTTTTAATTTTTATTGATAAAGCGGACGTAAAAAAAACGATATAAACTTGGTTTGCTTTGTGGATTAATGGGAAAAAGCAGGGAGTTCGATCACCGGATTTCGATTTTCGATTGTCGTACAGCTGAGGCCACAGATGGCATATTGTACAGATACGTGATATTCGTAATTATCGTGGTTGTTTTGAGGCATTTTCACTCAATTTGGTATCAACTCAAGGGACAGCATGTCACAATCGCAAATCGCGCAACTGGAAGATTTTGAATAGGTACAGCCTTTTTTGTGTAAATTTTGTGGGGATATTGTACGAGACTCGCATTGTTATTGTAAGTCCCACACACTTGCTGTAGTAGGCTGTTATGTGTAGGGACCGACGGTTTTTTATAGACCCCAATGTTTTGATCGACTTTGCTTCCCGGGCTTTGCTTCTTACTAGTCTCTTACCTAGGCTTAAACCTTTCATTCATATTTCGTACATATTCATCAGAGCTTGTTTATTTATGATTAGCCATCGATTCAGGGAATTTCCCTGACATTATTACGCAGGGCTCAATGCTCATGATGTATGATACGATAGAAATGTTTTTGTATATTCGCGGACGAGGCTGCAAATTGTTGACAATATATCACCGAACATAAATAATGTAAAAATGTAATTTACGCCTATTAATCAGTCAATTAATCAATAATTTGACGTTAATAAGATAGAGTAATGTGGCTGTTGGTTGAAACATTTTTTTTAATAGTCGGGTCAGAAAAAAGTGGGTGCAGAAAAAGTGGGTGCAGAAAAAGTGGGGTCACAAAATGTACTAACCCCTAATAATGACGGAGATTCGGGTAACGAGGGCGATGATCATGTTGATAACACAATTGGTGACACTAGCAGTGAAACTGAAATGAAATCAGTGAATATGACAGTGAAAATGAAATGGACGATTCTACACATTGTGACATACTCCTGAATATTATATTATTTTTCTGTATTATATTAATTAAATCATGTTAAATTTAATCATATAAATTATGACTGAGGAGAACTGGAAAATATTAATATGAAACTTGCAATGTGTTGTGCAATAAGTATGACTTATCTGATTGACCTAGTTCTAAATGGACTAGATTGTGAGAACTTCCTGAGTAAGAACATGTCAGAAGATGTTCGCAGTCAGAGGACAATAGGAGCACAGTGTCTTATCTTCTTCATTCTAAGAACTGCATAGATGTTCTTTGTTTACCTAAAGGAAGCAAGATTGCACACCTGTTGATGAACAATAGACTTTGTGTAATTGCTATGTCAAAACACTTCGAGCACAGGATGTGGACTTCCTTTAAACATGTTTCAGCGAACTGAAAAGATGGCGAAATGTTTGTCTTGTCTTCGCATGTTTTGTTGCATCATGGGAAATTTGCTAAGGACAAATTCTGTTGCAAGTTATTTTTTCCTGGCCAGTTGACAAGAGATTTCACCGAGTGTAGACCTCTCAAACAGAAGGTGGAGAACTTTCATAACATTTGATTTATATAATCTTATGTTATTTTATACAATTCTGGAAAGTCGCTAGAGTTGTCAGAGCTGCACAAAATTTGGTGCCTTTGGAAAGACAAAGGTGAACATTAACATTCCAGCAGGATTTTCTTCTGTACAAGTGACGTTCACCTTTAACGCACTGAGTACCTGTATGGACATTATAATACTAAGCAGCAGTTGTACTTCCAGTGTTTCTCCAAGTCTACGACTTTACAAATTAATCGGCCGGTCTAGCGAAAAAGGACTTTTGCGATAACACAAAACTAGTTGAACTGTTCTAGCAAGAATTGTGTCGCCAAGATTTATGTGGACCTGATTCTACAAGACCCTGGTGCGCACCCAACAAGAACATTGAACTATATATAATTTATGAGATGGTGTGTGTTTAATTTGATTTTTAAATAGGTAAGAAATATAATAATTTTTGTGCATTGTTAATTGTGTATATTGTGTGATTGATCATATTTTATTTATGTATTAAAAACATTGTTTTGAATTTACTTCTTGGTCAAGTTAATCTTCTTACAAATAGTCATTGTGAATTTTGTTTTATGAACCACGGGAGGTTGCTTTTCTGACCTTGGGAACGTCCCGTAACAACATGGTGATGAAATTGATGATGCAAACGAAGATAATGGCGGTAATTGACTCAGAATAACGGATAGCGATAGCAAGGGAGAATGGCGGAATATGTGAGATGATATAGAAGTGGTTACTAAAAAGTACTAGATAAGGCAGAAGAACTGACTCATGGAAAATGCATTGGCTAGATTTATTACCTTTGCTTGTGCTGTTCAGGCATTGTCAATGTACTTTAATAGCTTTGGGTATATATTTTTGCTTAATCGCATTCTGTGAAAATTTACGAGGAATTGTATAGGACACGGTCTCTCCGTAGAAAAGGCATTTTCACTTGATTTACACACAATGTACACGTAGAGCACCAGACAAAAAACATGCAGGCCTTTTGTGTCTAAATTGTTCTCAGTGACAAGTATTGTAGGATCATTTTGGCCCAAAATGCAGATAGAATAGGACCTGATGACAATAAAAGCCCTCGATATCGTTGATGTCTATCATTTTTGACGGTGAAAATATATTAGAAGAGTCATCAAAGAATAATTTATTTAATGTGTGGTTCGTGGATATTGACGAATTTATGAATTGTATAATTGGAAATAATTGAAGGGGGACTTGAATTTTTGTACCTAGTCGGGGGCACGAAAAAAAAAAACCGAGAGGGGGGTTTGAAAAAAAGAGTTAAAAAAAAACGAAAAATCGTCATCCCTTGGCGAAAATAATGAAACTCCCAAGGGGTTCCCGGTAATGGAAAAGCTTGGTTAGAAGAATGGATGTCAAATGGGTCGAAAGCCTTACGAAAGTCAAGAAAGTACCAATGGTATGATAAATGAGGAGCAGAATGAGATTTTATAATAGATGTCAAGGAAAAGCCAGATCAGTACAATGCTGTTTCCTGAAGCCATAATTGATGCAGGTTAGGCTATAATGAGAAGAAGAGAAATTGTCAAGCCTATATTAGGCATTCAAGGATTTTAGAGAAACCATGGAATAACTTGCATAGGGTGATAATCGGAAAATGGGCGGGTTCATCCTTCTGGTAGAACTGGAAATACTTTAGCAACTTTCAGATCAGCAGAAAAAAAAAAAAAACAGTAGCAAGGGAAAGATTGAAGATATGGGCAACTGGGTTACAGATACAGATGAAGGGGCAATTTGTTTAACTACGGATTGGATAATATATTCAAATTCCGCACTCTAACCATTCCTGAATTTAGATAATATCAAGGATTTCTTTGGGTGATGTTGAATGAAGAATAATGAGTTTTCAATGGTACCGTTAGGCAACCAGGAAGCTGGTGAAGAAGAATTAACTAGCTTAATTTAGGGCCAAAGAATTAGTTTTTTTTACTATTTAGATTTGGAAAACAGAGAGGGAGATCTGTGATGGTCATTTAAAAGCAAACTTTTTTAACAAAAGAAGTCGCGCCCAAAAATTTGTACTTAAGTTTGTGCAATATTTGTGGTCTTTCACCAATAAGGGATGCAAGAAAAAGACTACGAGCAGCAAGCACGATTGTATGTCCCATAACAGCTACACGAATATCGTTTGAATCGACAAGGAGGAGCGACATTAATTCTGACCAACTGCACAAACACAATTGGCCGCAGCTTTGTGGGGCTCGAACTAACAACTTCACCATGCGCTCTCCAGTGCACCACGCGTGCTCATTAATGAAACGCAAATGGTTCTTACCGAATCTGGTGAAAGAAACAAACTACGCCAGCATCTCAGAATGGGTCGCAGTTCGGTTGTTTTACCAATCACTTGTTTACAATCTGTCAATGTAGGTTCTGTACCCACACATCAAACAGACTCTAGTGCTACTGATCCATTGCCCCTCGCCAAACTCTCCGTTTTCGTCGTGGTAACTGAGGTGGGGGATCCGAATCCCAATTGCCTGCAAACAACTTGACCGTCGTTTATATCCCCATTGTCATTACAAAATTAGTGCTCCATAGGCCGTCCCGAAAGTATTCGACGCGTCCTTCGTATTGGGTTTGGCCGCCGACTAGACGAAGGTCCGGTTCTCTTTTGCTTAGGGAAGAGCCAGATTGGAAACTATACGGTGTGTTAAAGATCAAGAATTATTGAAAATCTAAATATATAACGACTAACATGTAACAATTTAGGTTCAATGAGGATGTTGAATAAGTAAGGCGATCTCTCCAATCTTTCTATCTCTCTCTCTCAAACACCTGTGATTCCAATATTTTATGTCCATTAAGCAAAAATTAAAAAGAAAAATCTGCAGACCGACCCATTTTTTTTATTTTTTGCTTACTTAAACAAAATGTTTACCAATACAAAAAACATCAAAAAACAAGACAAACAACAAACAACAACAAACACCAAGTATTAAAAATAAAAAAAAATATTTTCCTGTGTCAAATGATGTATAAATATTTGTGTGTCGTTGAGTATTATATGAAAAGAGAGATTGTATTTACGAATGATATCACCAAGCGGGAGAGTATATGTTGTAAATATTAGTGGCCCCAGATTGACCCCTTGGGGCACACACAATCCAGAGAAACATTATCAGAAATTCATTAATTGACAACGGCTGTAACGATTGAGCAAATATGATTTAAACCAAGAACGAGGCGGAGCCACAATAATGAGTAGTTGGAATCTATGAAAAAGAGTATTGTGGGGTCGATGGTGTCAAAAGCAACCGTAAGATCGAGCAGGACTAACAACAAACTTTATTTTATCAGTTCACGAAAAAAATATCTCCTTGCACTTTAAAGGGGGCTGTTTCAGTGCTGTGCCCTTTTCTATAAGCAGACTGCAGGGTTTCACAAAAAAACCATAATGGTGCTTGTTAGTATGTTTTAAATTGAGAAGCCCACAATTACTCTCAATCACCTGGCCAGAGAGGGAACGAGGCAACTCCAGGAGACTATGTCCGTACGTATGATGAAGTCATAGTGCACATGTCGGGTTGTTGTTGTTGACCGTCGGGGCCCTTAAACGAGGCTCTTAGCGACGGGGTTATGTGGACACTTTTTCATTGATGCCTACAAGATGGCATAGCTATGTAGGTCAATTAAGCGTCTTTTATATTTGACCCCTAGATGACCCCATTTTGACCTTTGCCCCATTATTGTGCACATAAGAAATTAGGCTTTTCCAGGGTTCTTGTGAACAAATTTGACATAAATATCTACTTTGGTTGATTGAATTATAGCGTTTTGCATTAATAATTTGCTCATTTGCATACCTTACACGTGACCCCTGGGGCTAATATTCTGTCACATGCTTCGTCTCGACATTATCCGGCAACTTTTGCACAGACATCACCTATCCAAGTGTTATCGATTTTGAGATATAGCATTTTTGCATATTAATTAGATAATGCCGCCATTTTGAATGTTAATGAGTTCGATATTAATTTCTGGTACAAGCTGTATACACGGACCAAAGGACGATGCTCATGCAGAATTTTCAGCAGTAGTGCACCGTTTGTAGAAGTAGGCTTCCAAAGATTTTTAGTTTTTGACCCTATTGGACCTTCCACCCCCACGAGAGGTTAAAGGTCAAACTATGTACACCCTGATGTCGCTGGGTCAGTGGTTTTCTTCTGACCGATTTTGGTCATATCGGCCCAGCCGTTTGACAGAAGAAGGCTCAAGGCGTTGGTCGGAAGAAGAAGGAGAAGACTATTTAAACAGCATAAGAAGAATACTTATGCCCCGTTTCACGGACATAGTAAGAATAAGCAGAATACTATGCCCCGTTTCACGGGATGTAAATTGGATGAAAGGCTGTAATTTTTTTAAATGTTTTGATCTAAAGAAGTTTTTTGAGAATGGGAGTAATAAGGCTTGTTTGCGCTTATCAGGAAAATGCAGATGACAATACATGTTGACTATGTTAGTAATGGTAGGCACAACAGTGAGTTGCGGGGCCATACTCCTCAGTTCAACAGAACCGGTAACACTTACATTATCCAGATAATACGAATTTGATATTTTTCCTTTGAAAAAGGAACCAAACGTGTGGACATTTACCTCAGCTGACTCATACGCAGGAAGAGCCTTAGTAGATCTGTTTAAAAGATTGTCAACAGTACGAAAACAACTCCTTCGTTACCCTCGGCTATATTGGTTTAAAGAAATTTCTTTTGGACTCAGCAATCATATCATTGACAACAAGCATTTGCCATCAAATTTGTACGTTCTTCATCACTCTTGGACTTGCGCCATTTTCTATCAAGTTGTCTGCGAGCACGCCTAGCACTTTAAAATATATTTTCATTGAACCAAGGAAGCTGACAACGATCAGATCTCGTTTTGGTCGTGTAGGGCAGCATGACTGATACAGGAGGGTAACACAAGAGTTAGAACATTTGTCAACCAGATCGTTAACATCAATGGCTCAGCCACATATTAACAAGCAATCTAAACCTGGACTAAAGGCGGCAACATCAAGTGTACGAAAATCTCTACGAGTATACGATAACTTTCCAGGACATGGGTTATATCTAACAAGACTCTTATATGGAATGAGTGTATGGTGATTCACCAACAACATGATTAACAACAAACATCATCATCCACTCTGGATATGAGAAGGTCAAGCGTGTTGCCAGATACATGGGTGGGATAATATATTCTAAAGAAAAGGTATACCAAAGTAGGCGACCATTTTACCTCTACAGAATTTCATTTGATCTTTGTGGTTACCTTTTTCCCCCCCCCCCAAAAATAAAATCGGCCATTTTATAAGCGGGATGCTCTTTTCATCTAACGGTGATGGGGGAAAACGGATGAAACAGCTCGCAGTCTTTGGCGAGGAAAAAGGGTGGTATCCAATTTTTAATGGTTATTGAAAAGGGTTAGGTATATAATATAGATATATATAGATAGATATCATAGCGAGATAGTATTTTAAACTTTATACATATATAGATATATATATAATATATAGATATATATATATATATATGACTTCTTCAGATGATTCTTCAGAGTTACGGTATACGTACAAAAAAAATATTGACACCAGCACAGGTATACAATGTTTATTTTTTAGAGTTACCGTTTTCCTAATGATGTTACTTTTTCCGAACCCTTTAACAATATACGATAGTCAAATTATAAGCGCAAATCTTACGATTATTTAGGGTACTTTTTGAACCCTCACTTTCTCGATGACTCATAGCTTAAACGTTACTAAAAACAAAACAAACACCAACACTCACAAACGGAAAGTCTGATTTGAATTTGTTTCAGCTTCGATAGCTGAGACATCCGGATTTGCCATTATCATTGCGCCCCTGAGGTCTGAAAGTCTCTAGAAAGTCATGAACATATTGCCGAATTCCCGAAATCTTCCCAAAGCTCTATCACAAAAATATGAGTAATGAGCGGCGCTCTTCATCAATCATCTGAACACCTTGCGATGAAGTTTGATCGGCTAAGACAAATTATTTAAAGTCTATACTATTGGGGAAAAGAGTAAAACTCTTAGACAATATTAAGGTCATAATTTTTTAACAATTTAAACAAACTCGTCGATATACTTTGAAATTACTACCCTCTGGTGGAACAAAAAAGAAGGAAATATAGAGATTCATCATTATCTTTGCAGGAATCAGTTATGGTTCCCAAAGACAAATCAGTCAGTGTTTGTCGACATTAGACGATGCAAAAAACAATAGTTTGGCATCCCTAGGACAATAGGATTCATTAAGACTTAGCAATGTAAGTAGGCATGCCATAGGCAACCTAATTAGACAATTTGTTTGACGAAATCTGCACAAATAGTGGTTAATTGCATTGTTCTGCATAATTTCAAATTTAAAATGCCAATTTAGGAATAGCGCTAGTCCTGACAATTTTTTTATCTCGAAATGTTGAAGTCATCCTTGGGGATCTTGTAGTCTTGAACAAATAGCAAATTTGATTGCGTATTTCAACATTGAAATGTACTTTACGAGCCTTCTATTCCTGCTAATTTTAATATTACTTCCCGTAATTTTTCATAATATTCTAAATTGTTTGGCTAATCATTCAGATATCGCAACAACGTATGCTGTGGGTTGGCGTTATCTAGTCACATGTACATAACATCGCTAGCAGCTTGATATAGTGTTGAAAACTTGATCAATGGTTAAACTAATTTTCACTGTCCAAAAGGTTGCGCTACGCAGCCTTGGCTACCTGGAATACTAAAAAAGACTATATTATTGATTGTATTTAATGGAAAAAGTAAATTTCTGATCATATTTAATTGATTTCAGGATGAATCTTCATGTAACCGTCGAAAATATGGATTACAAAATGTGCAATTTGGTGAATGAGAAATCAGGAGCTATCCGTTTACTCTAGCGTTATTGGTTTTAGCCCAATGTTGTATCCAAAAAATTCTTTAATTTGTTGGAAAAATTACAATTGTTACATTTTATCAACTGTATTTTAGCACGCTAGTTTACACATATGTCCATCAGATAACTCCTCATTCAAAAGGTACAACGCAAATCCAACAAAAATTAAACCTTGACTAACCTATTACCCTTTTTTGTACGTGTTGCAGTTTCAGCCAACTCATCGTAGGGCGATAAATTTTCACTCCACCTAATACATCACACTTAATTCAGTTTGCTCCACTTACCTTCATCTAAATCCATATTAGCAGTTGCAACATGAACTAACATTTGCAACAATAATGCAGTAGAAAAAGCGGTAAATAAATATGTCCTGAAGGAAACGACTCAGCGAATAGTAGGTTCAAATTAAGAATAGTAAAAAAACTCAACTAACTTCTCGTACAAATCATTCGTTGCACGAGGACAAAAACATGTGATACTGTATTAATAATCTACTCTTGTGCTATGTTTTAGTGTCTTGCTCATATTCAGTTAGGCTAAAGTGATAGTGATTGTTTGATTTATGGTTGTCATGGAAATATTGAATGGCTGACGTGAGTTCGAAGGATCAGAAAATGAGATGTATAATCAACCAATGCGATGGGAGTCATATTAATTACCCTCAGATTTCTGTTTATCGTGATTTATACAATAATTATTTTTTTTTCATCTTTCCATTATTTTTGTGCTTCGAATTGTTCTTTTTTTTTTCTTGTTTTATGTCGTATTCTTTCTTTCATAAGAAATGATTATATAGCTAGTACGGGTGGTTAATTTTTGACAGCGGGGGAATATATTTGCCTTTTAACTAATATTATTGAAATAAAAATATTTTCGTGATTAAAACAACCAAAACTGAATAAGAATGAGAAATAAAGAAAGATTGGTGTTTTGCCGATCTAAGATCGGGCATATTGGATGGGCAGTCCAATATTTTTTCGTAGTGGATACTGGCGCACTACTCAAAATATGGACTGCCCATCCAAATATGACACGATTATTATATAGGCAAAACAACAAATTATCTTTTTTCTCTGATTAAACACCAATTGAGCTGTTATGTTCACGGGTGCCAGGAGTCTAACACCAAAGGGTAGTCGATAATAGGTTTGCTCTTCTGGCGAGGGAAGTCCTTATTGGCAGGAAAAGGCTGATCTGATTAAGAAATGGTCCCACCTGTTGAAAAGATTATCCTATTGACTGGTTAATCCATATCTAATGGTTATTTAGTAGGCAGATTTGGATATTTAATTAGGTACAGTTCAATTAACCCTTTCACACGAATAACGTTAACGCAGCGCGTCAGTGCTCAAAAAATTTTAGCTGGGATCTTCCCATCTGAGACATTCTCAAATGGGCTATGTCTTACAGCTTTCAATAGCACTCGATTGTGTTTATATAAAAACAAATGTAGAAATTCTCTTTTTTTATACACTTTATACATTTTTTTTCATTATTATTTTCAAATCCTTTATTTAGTGATCTGGCATTACGGGTAGTAATTGTTATAATTTTAAATTCAAATCAAAAGCAAAGTGTTTAAATTGTCCTTTCACAATAGAATACAAAAGATTTTCATTCATTTAAATCGCTATCTTGGCTGATTCTTAGTCGATATATTAGCCAACAAGCAGATAGTAATCCGACAATCACATTAAGCTTTTAAGGTATATTGAGTCAACAGGTCTTTCAACAATAAAAGAGCAAATGTTCGAGTCCCTTTAAAGTAGTTGAAGAAGAAATTTCGCCATGGACGTAAAATCACTATTTGGCTGAATCGTATCGACAGATAGCTAACAAGTAGATGATAATCCGGGGGGGGGGATTTGTCACAAAAGCTTTCCTATTGAGTTATAATTCTTCACTATTGTTATGTCTTCATTTGCCCACCACCTGCGGATGAGTGTGCTAGAATTTCTTTTGTTCATTTCTTTATTGTTTAAACATGAATATCCATCAGACCGTTATTTTTCTCCGAAGGTTGTCAGAGACCACTTTCGGAAAAAATAACGGTCTGATGAATTATCATAGATTTAAATAAGCGGATCTCTGACCGCTTTTGTAACTGGAATGGACAGTGGACAATAAGAAAGCACAATTGATTAATGATGAAAGGAAAAAAGGGCCTTGACGTCGTAATTAAAGCAGACACATGTGCAGTTTGCTACTATGCCCATAGAGTAAAACGTTTTGGCGTGTCTGCAATTACTAATAAATCCAGATCTATAGTCAGTGATTTTGACTTGTGGCGATGAAAAAAAATGTTTCTCCAGAGACAAAGCTGGCACCTTTTGTGACATTTGTAATGATTAGCACAGGGCAGTAGCCAGGGGGTGCGACGCACCCCCCCCAAAAAAATGACAAAGTCCGCTTTATGATGTTGTTGAAGGTCCGCTTGCCATGTTGAAGTCCGTGTGTAAATTAAACAGTTTGTTTAAGGGGTTGTGTGCATGGTATATGAATTACTAAGAAGCTGTAACCATCGCATTACGATTTGTACGTTGTTACGATACTGTTGTTTTCTCAGAGCTGCGACGATAATTTCCACCCCCCCCCCTTTCTTCAGAATTTGGGAGACGACGGTGAAAAATTTTGGGTCAACCGCAGCGAGCCGAAATTTTTTTTAAAAAAAAAATTTGGGTACGCAAAAGGCCGCTTTCTGGCAAATCCGCACACCCCCCCGCATAAAATTTCCTGGCTACGGGCCTGAGTTAGAGTGTTTAGTATTCTTCCACTTGATATTATAGTCTATATTATTTCTGGGTTGCCAGATATGTTGCTTAAGGCAGTCTGTGTCTAACTGCTGGTTTAAAAGCTTTTTAAACGATTGTGGTTGGTTCATTTGGAGTTGGGTCATTTATCGTCCTCCTCCATTTTCTGAGCCCATTAATCCCCCAAAATGGGGGGGGGCGGGGGGTCCTAGAGGGGAGTAGTAACATGTTGTAAAGTATCCTCCTTGATAAGATTTCTGAGTGTGTCTATATACAGCGAGTCCTGTGAACAGCAGAGGCCAAAAAGTAACGCCTTTGATGACCGCAACAGTTTTATGTAGTCTTGCTTGCGCTTTAGGCAGATCCTGTACTTTTTCTATTGCCTTCAATAAGGAAATTGACGTTGTCCTCAATCTTCTTGAATCCATGCCTCAAAATTCTGAGCCTTTTTCATTACCTGATCTGACTTAGCTTTGGCATGTCAGGGCTTTAAAATACTATTCTTCTATGGGAAGATCAGGTTTGAGTCCTTCTAGTAGAGCATTCATTTTAGGGGCCGCCAGCAAGCTGGCAGGACCACTTGCAATCCGTTGCATGTGTATGTAGGTGCGTCACCTAAAAATTTAAGAGTGTGTGTTGTCAACAAAATTATATTCAAGTAAACCCTAACACCACATCGGTTTCTGCTCTATTGTCCTGTGTTACGGTCACCTTGACAAGGCCAAAACCACCTCAAAACTACGGATTTCAACAAATTCCTGAATAACTAGACCAATACACTGTGAACTTGATTACAAATTTAAACAAAAGTATTTATTTTAATTGTGTTGTTTAAATCAATCTCATCAAAACATCGATTTTAGGTACAATAAATCAAGATTTATTCTATATTAAAGTGGTGAATTATGAACTACTAAACTTACGACCTGGGGTGTGCCGCGACGCGGGCGGCAGCGAGATTACAATTAAGATGCAGGAACTTTTGCCAAAACCCCCCAATTTCCAATTTAGTGGGACGTGTCAACGGACGACTTGTCCTTACTGAAAAAACCAGCTCATAATGACTCCCGAAGCTCGAGGGTCGACTAAATATAAAGGCCAAAAGTGCTGTTAGCTTGTTTATCCTCGGATATTAACTCAGAAGAGGCCACGACTACAAAACGAACCGGTCTACACAATCGGACGACGAAGCGAAACTGCTGGAGCTGAGACTACTGTGACAATGTCCACTATAGGGGAGATTAGTACTAGACTGTGATTACTGTCACTGTCAACTTGGAAAACATATGCAATAACTTGGAGCACGATGGTTTATGAAATGAAAACTTGACTCATCTTCTCTCACCAGAGCTATATATCCTGTCAAAAAATTTCTAGAGGGATCTAGCGCAGTCTATATGGTGTGTACTAAATCAGCCCATTACATCTTAAGTCCTGAACCTACTGCACAGAGATCTCACGGTCTATAGGGATAACACTTCTCCCCTGTCCTGTACATCTGTTTTAAATACATTGAGTGATTGCTCGAGAGATCCGGCGGGATCCGTCTGGCATCTCCAACTTAATGACGGATAGGGACATTTGGCGGTACATGGTGAACAGCCTCTCGGCTGGGCCGTTAGCTAGATAGATAGTACATGCGTTGGGCGCCCATCTATAGTCAGAAAAGCACACATCGGATAAGTCAGTCCTCCTGGACTTGAGTTAATTCGGACTTCTAAACCTTCTAATGAAATTCACAGGTTCTAGATGTTCTCCGATTTCTGTTTTTCTATTGGTTGTGCACACACTAGTTATGCACACCAAACCAGGTATATTTGATATTGTATTTACTCGAGACTAATTTAAATTATTTATTGTGCTAATTTATGACTTAATCTTACTTCAAAATGAAAAAAAAAAAAAAAAAAAATAACTCTTGCTTTAATCTTGGGGGCTGTGCTGTGAAACACCCTCCCCCTTAAAGAAGAAAGAAAGTTTTGATTGAATAGCAAATTTCGTAACCTGATTTAAGGCTCTTAATATCTTAAACTTCCTATACATAAACTTTTCACAATGTTTGTTTTACACTTCCCCTTTTAAAAGCTTACTGTTTCTGCTTAACTACACAATTTTGGATAAGGCATCAGCCATACATTTCTTTGCCTCTGATGGGTCTGATGTCTAGGTTGTACTCTTACAAGGTCAAACTCCACCTCACTAACCTTGATTCTTGTTTTTCATCCTGTGGATGAAGGTGAGGGGGGTTGTGATCTGTGAAAACAAGCACAGGGGCACTTGTTGGTGCCAAAAATATACATCAAAATGCCCCAATGCCAAAATCAGAGAAGACACGCCTCTCAATAGTGGAGTAGTTAAGTAATTCTTTGGTGCTTGTTAAACTTCTTGGAGAAATCCGAAAAGGGTGTTCTATTCGCGTTCTCCTCCTTCTGCATATAAGAACTCCACCAACCCATGTCACTGGCCATCTATGGCCAACTTGAATGGGTTCTGAAAGTCTGGTGGCAATCAGAAATGGTTCACTAATCAGTATGGGGATTGATTTTACTGAAACTCAGTTCCACATTCCTGTGACCAAACAAATGTGACGCTTTTGGCTAGCAAAATTTGTCAAAGGACTGGCAACATCCGAAAAGTTTGGACAAAAACGTCCTGTAATAGCAAGCCAAACCTAAGAATCTCTGAAGTTCTATCCTGGTACTAGGTGTGGTGAACTTCTCAATTGCTTCAACTTAGCCTTGACAGGTTGACCTTGCCTGACCTACTGAAATGGCCTAAATAAGTGGACAATTGGCATGGACAAAACTCACTCTGACTAAATTGACGTCAGTTTTTTTTCTGGACAAACTCTGAAACAAGGTGATGGAGCTGCCTAATGTGTTGTTCCCATGACTGACTGTACACAATAAATCATCAACATAGGCTTCAAAGCCTTCTAGTTTTCAGCAACTATATGATTTACCATTCTTTGGAAGGTTGCCGGTGCGTTTGTTTCATACCGAAAGGCATAACCGATTACTGAAAAAGACCAGCCGGGGTGCAAATTGCTGAAATTTCTTTTGCAACGATCAGTAAGGGAGGGGAACCTGCCAATACCCCTTCAAAAAGGTCAAACTTGGCCTGAAGTGCTAATGTATTTGAATGAAATTGTCAAGGCAATAATCCATACGAGGTATCGGAAATGAATAGTCTTGAAATTGATTTACCCTTCTGAAGTCTGTCACAAACCTAAGGGAACCATCAGGTTTTGGAACCCAAATACATGGGGAACTCCCTTCACTTTTTGCTTTGCTTCCAATGATTTGATTTTCCACATGTACTCTATCCTTTGTTGAGATGTTCTTTGTACTTGTAC
>JAMKCH010080487.1:0-61897 GCA_023653785.1 Ophioderma brevispina | reverse complement strand
GAGTTTGAGTGGACTAATGAGAAGTCGCCCTAATTGTGTGCAATGAGATCATTTTAATACTTAATATTCATTAAAGCTGACACAAAACTATCAGCACCAATGGCCTACGATGATGATTATTCAGCCTTACCTTATGTTTTGTGAGTCTAGCACAAACCAATCTTTGCTCCAACCCTTTGAGCCTTGGCACCACGCTTGTATAGATACCCCTCATTGGTCCGAGTCTCACCAATTTGCATGGAACTGATCATACTCGGATATCCTAAAAACAGAAATATGGGGACCTATTAAGATCCAATCAAATGACTAAATCTAGAAAAAAAATGTCGGCAACCATTCACCAAGCTCCAGTAATCCTCACACAGCAGTATTCCTGAGTTTATAGGTGTATCCGGCCACCCTCGTTTAACAGGTGGCAAAACCTGATTTAACACTTTGGTTTAACAACTAACTTACTAAGAACACTCTCCGCACGATTTTTTAAATAGACAGTTAGGAATGAAGGGAAACAGAAATGTTTTAAAGTATGGTGCAGTTCTCATACGATCTCCCCATATGGGTGCATGTACCGAGTCTCGTCAATTACACAAATTATGTACAAAATTATAATTAAGAATACTTTAAACCTTTAAACATGATAACAGGATCACATGCATTTCTTAACATTTCCCAAATTGCATATATAAATAAAAATTGTTGGAGAAACTACAAAATATATCAAAGAATTAAGAAAGGAACTTTCATAGTCAAAATAAAGAGGATATTAAAAACCTTACTAATCTATACTATAGTCCATGTGCCTGCCTCTGTGCAGTTATGTCATCACTTTTACGCCCCATCAAGAATCGCCGTCCCTTTCAAGTTAGCGCGAGCGATTTACTCTTGCACAAACAAATCTCTCGCGGACGTCACACTCAGAGGTAAGAGAGATGGCCATCGAAAATAAAATTAAAATGTTTTTTTTGCAGGAAGACAACATACCACCAGCATTGACAAGTATTGTTGGCACAGTTGGAGAATCTCAGCATGGCTAGAATGGAAAACACTAGACACCATTATAACCAGCATGGACAAAATATCACATGTCTCCCTGATGGATTGATAAATTATCTAGTCACGATACACTTTCGTGTTTATGACAGCTTGCTGTCAATATCAAAAATATGATTTAATGATGCGGCATTACAGTCATAAATTTTTATCTCTCCCGCGACCCCATGCATGACACAACCTCTACCACCAAGTTATCATCTCTTATTTCTTAATAAGCAGATTATGGGTATCCGTCACAGGTATGAATGGTAAACAATACATTTAACAGATTGACAACTTCAGACTTATTTACTAGTATTATTTTCTATGTCATGTGCTCTGTTCAAAAATGGATTTCATCCCTTCCACCTCACCCACCCCATATGTACTTTGCATATTTGAGATTCCATCACAAAATTGTGCTCTTGGCACACTATTACAGAATAAGGCTCTCTCAGACTTGAACACTTTTCTTTTTAGAAGTTTTCTCTAATCAAATAATGGAAATAAAACTTTCTCTCTAATAAATGTCTCAGGAACTTTACATTTTCAGAAAATGTGGCATTTATTAGAAAAAATAGCTTATGTTAATGTTTTAAGTTTTATCTAAGAATAAGTAATGTAAAGTGCCACTTATAAAATTAAATCAATCTAAAGTGCCACTATCCAAAAGCAGAGGTGCACGTCTGGACTCTCACGCATCACCTAAAACCCACCATGCACCGGAGGTGCTGTGTACGCCACTATTTGCGTATGCCTGTATTGGTTTCTTTCATGCAGACATAAAGTAATTGTACATGTTGTTCTGTTATTATGACTGTTAGTTTGCCCTTTTGTTTAAGAAGAGGAAGAGAGAAGGAAATCAATTTGGCTATTTTTTATGTATGGACAAGTTAATACAGTCTTTCAGCATGCAGGTTATTTTTGACAGAATCTCAACTCTGCTATATACCTCTTGGAGGTGATATTAATCATTTGCAACTACTAACTTGGACTATCTTTGATGGGAATTAAGGCAACATAAAAGATATGAACAGCTCACACCTTAAAACCCCTCAGCTGGGAGCAATTTCAAAATCGATACCATGATGCGGTCAAAGGTCATTCTTCATCAAATTTGATGTAGACCTCTATGTGGGGTCATCTAACAAGTAAGTTTCATGATCCTAGCATCTGTACTGCAGTTGTTGAAATAATACATACAAGAAATTTTGGACACACAGACGTGATCACAATAGCCCGAGCCATAAACTCAATTAATGCAAATAAATTTATGATTATTTATCAATCCATCTTGAAAACATAATAAGAGAAACATACAATTGAAATGAACCCTATGCTCATCTTTCTGGATAAAAGGTACAACAATACTCTCAGATTCAAGATTTTTTTCATCAAAAGGCCAAGATTTCCTGTTCTTAGTGGAATGGTTACAAATTTCCTGATTTGTGTGAAAAAGTGCAAAATGCAATTCTTAAGTAGATTCTTTGAAATAAAATCCACCAACTGCATTGTCATTGAATTATCATTGTGGGGCGGTTCTACTGAAAATTCCACCACTCCCCATGTCAAGACTTTAACATTAAATACCCACAGCGGGAGTGTTTATTCAAATGAAATTATCAATTGGGTATTACATTGGAAGTTACCCTTCCCCCTGTTGAGGACTTTCCACAATCTTTTAGTTCACAGGGAGTGCGCATTTGAAATGCAATAATCCATTCCATGACTTAGCCTAAATTAGTTGATTCTAGCGTTGGTTTGACACAATGAAAAAAAATTGCAGTAATATAAATTGTCCTTCAAACTTGGTGTTGAATCAAGAAGATGAGAATATCTTAATAATCAAAGGAGTGCAAAAATCGAGGTTGTGGACTTATCAAAACTAGAAACAGATACTAAGTTAACACTTGCCCTAAACTTGTGATTAACTTTAGTTGTAGCTTCCTATAGCCAGAGTGAAACTTTGATACATGGCATGTTGAAACAAGCTTTGATGTTCTGGCTGGCTGCTAGCTGGCTGAACTCTGAACCTACAACAGTGCACTCTTTAGGCTTTGTGCAGTTCATGATCCCCGGTTTCAATATTCATCATCATAAAATATAATATCATGCGAAAATAAATCCATAAGCCAGATATTTTGTTACTTAAATAGAATGTCTGTATGCATTGTCAGCAGGAAAGTTTCAACATCTTAAATTTCAAGTCATCATACTTTCAAATTCCTCTGTACATTATGAATGTATGCCTGAAATATTATGAGTCCTTGTTACTATTCTTGAGTATTGCCTATCTCTTTGTTGAACTGTTATGATGGCACATACACATCAACCAATTGCAGAGGGAATTTTAAAAGCAAATATATTGTAATGGATGACTCTCAGATGAACATTCCGGCACCAGAAAATGTTTGTTTCCCCATCAAAAGTACTGTTATTATGTCTGGAATAAATCTGAGACTCGTCTTTAAGATGTTGTGCGCTGACTGCGTATGCACAGCCACCCATCCGTTAGCACGATTGACTAAATCACCAGAGGTCAAGCGTACTTTTGATACATGCTACGCTCGGTGCAATTAACACTCAATCGGTACAGAGCGATGTGTCTCAGTTAATTCGACATAGTTAAACATTGAAGCATTCAATTACTTTCTCACTTACACCTTTCATTATCCCTGACCAAGGACTTCCCATGTCACTTCAAACTACAGATATCAAACTAAACAAACATTTTCTCACCACAAATTTTTGATAAATTCGAGATAAGTTTTTTCACTAAATCAGTGACAGTCTATAGACATCTATTCCCTTACCTTGTGAAAGCATTTGCATCCGTAAGCTAGAAATCACATAGTCTACTGTACAACACAAAGTCCCATAACCCCAATAATTATAAAATACAACGTCGCGGTTCTTCGAACCGCTAAATCCCCCTGGCGGGAGCGGTTTTTTTCAAATTTTTAAAAATAATCAAAGCTGCAAATACCCCCTTAAACCCAAAAATCCCATTCAACTCCACACCCGCCCTTTAAACCTGGGCAACCCCCCCTTAAACTCGTGCAACCCACCTTAACCACACAAGCCCCCTTAAGCCCAGACAACCCCCCCCCCCTTGAACCGGACAACCCCTTTAAAAACCCGGACAACCCACCTTAACCCAACAATCCCCTTATCCCCAGACAACCCCCCTTAACCCGACACCCATGTTCACGTCATGCCATCATACGCACATGCCCTACGGCATGCGCGTGCAATGTGTGCACGTCCGCGCATGTATATGCGTATTATGTGCCACAAACCCCTTAACCCCAAAAACCCCCCTTAAACCCAAAATCCCTTAACCCCACAACCCCCCTTAACTGGACAACCCCCCTTAAACTTTTGCAACCCACCTTAAAAACCACAACACGCCCCCTTAAGCCCCAAGACAAACAAAAACCCCCCTTAAAACCCGACAACCCCCTTAAAACCGCTTACAACCCACCTAAACCCCAACGAATCCCCTTAACACCCAACAACCCCCGTAAAGCTGACAAGACCCCCCTTAAACCCGGACAAACCCCCTTAAACCTGGACACCCCCCTTAAACTCTGCAACCCACCTTAAACCACAACAAGCCCCATTAAGCCCAGACAACCCACCTTAAACCCGGGACCAACCCGGTTTAAACCCAGACAACCCACCTAAACCCCAACAATCCCCCTTAAACCCAACAACCCCCCTTTTTAAAGCTGGACAACCCCCCCTTAAACCCACACAACCCCCCTTAACCTGGGACAAACCCCCTGTAAATCCCAACAATCCCTCTTACACCCAAAACAACCCCCCTTAAAGCTGGACAACCCCCCTTAAACCCGCGACAACCCCCCTTAAAATCCCCTTAAACCCCCCTTAAACTCGACCAACCCACCTTAAACCCCAACAATCCCCCTTAAACCCAACAACCCCCTTTTAAAGCGGACAACCCCCCTTCAAACCCGGACAACCCACCTAAACCCCAACAATCCCCACTTAAGGTAAGACAACCACCCTTAAACCCGGGAGACAACCCCCCTTAAACCCAGACAACCCCTCTAAACCCCAACAATCCCCTTATTAAACCCAACAACCCCTTAAAGCTGGACAAACCCCTAAACCCACACAACCCCCCCTAAACCTGGGACAACCCCCCTTAACTCGTGCAACCCACCTTAAACCACCAAACAAGCCCCCGTTAGGCCCAGACAACCCCCCTTAAATCCCAAAAAATCCCTTTAAACACAACAACCCCCTCCCTTAACAGCTGGACAACCCCCCTTAAACCCGGACAACCCCCCTTAAACCAGACACCCCCCTTAAAACCAGAAAACCCACTTTAACCCCAACACTCCCCCTTTTAAACCCAACAACCCCCCTTAACAGCTGGACAACCCCCCTTAAACCCGGGACACAACCCACCTTAAACCTAATCAGCGCGTGCGAGTAAATGATTCCCCACCCCTCCATCAAGGTTCATCAATCAAAATCAGACTTATGGATCTTCAGATTAGTTTGTTCACAAGCTTTTTGGGTAAAAATACCCCAATTAACTCATTAATTTATGCAAATTAGGTACCCTAATTAGCATTATGCCACGCCATATCTAATCAGATAAAGGGCATGGCAGTCCGATCCCACCACACCAAGTCAATCACCATAACCCCTTCTGGGTCTCATGTTATCGCGTTCTCAAGATTGTGGGTAAAATTACACCAAAATTAACTTATTAATTATGCAAATTAGGTACTAATTAGAATATGCACGCCCATAATCTAATCAGAGAAAGGGCAGGCCAGTCCCGATCCCACCCAACAAGTCACATCACCATAACCCTTATGGGTCTCATGTTATCGCGTTCCAGATGTTGGGTAAAAATACCCCAATTAACTCATAATTATGCAAATTAGGTACCTAATGGCATATTGCCAGCCCATAATCTATCAGATGAAGGGATGGCAGTCCGATCCCACCCAACCAAGTTAAATCACCATAACCTTATGGGTCTCATGTTATCGCGTTCACAAGATTGTGTTGGAAGCCGCCCGACGCCGACGATTAACATGGACAAATATCAAATATGGCTGCCTATTAAAAGGTTGGGTAATAGGAATCTGCTCTCAATATTCTGAAACACCACTCCAGTTGCTAGTACCTTGTGCAACAAGTCGACCTGAATTAAGTGTTTCTAAAGACATATTTGAAAGTGTTGTATTAAATACCGTGGAAAGAGCACCAAAGAACTCTAAAGAGTAGGGTAGGCACTAGTTGTTTCAAGGCAAGTTAAAATGTTTAATTTTGGTTTTTTTGATTGTTTGCTTGTGAAACATGTGGTCATGGCAAACTGCCAAAGCAAAATTAAGACATGTTTTTCATACTTAGAGCATAAAATTTTGCCAAAGTGTGGGTCCAAATTGGAACAATTTTATTAATTATGCAGCAGTTATTAGAAATCAGTTGCCATTTCTTGTTTATACATTTAACGGAATATTTGATATTCTTTCTCATTCCCTTTGGCAGCAGAGCACCGTTTACGCTCATCAGGCATATTTCTTCAATATACGCAGATTAATTAATATAGTCAATGACACTGTAACTTGGTACAAGTAAACTATAATAGCAGCCATATTCTCATTCTTCGGACACAGTTCAGTAACCGACACATCGACATGTAGGTGTGATTGAACTTTGCAGTTGCTTGCCCAACACCAAGTTAAATGAACTGTGCCTCACAGGTATTGACATAACACAGGGCTCTGTAATACACATCTAATACTGCATTAGCAATTTACCAGGCTCAACAGGTTTGTGAGGGCCGTCCCAACCATGAGCTTGATTCCTCCGGACACTTGCCTGGGAGGGACCTGAGCTAGGCTCCTTTGCTGAGCCTTCGCCTTGAGCACTGTTGGGGCACATTGGCACACACTTAGCTATGGGCATTATATCCGCATCTGTACATTTCATGCCTGTGAGGGACGAGTCGTTTTTCAGTATTAAAATCATGATTAGGTAATCATGTGTAAATGGGGAGAGATAAGAGAAAGATTATGACAAATATAGGGTTTTTGAAGTTGTCAATAAAAAAAAAATATCAATTTTTTATGTCAAGTGAGCTGAATGCTAACATCCGTATCTGTAAAACTATATATATGGAAATTGATATCACAAAAATTGGAAAAACATCTCAAAAATGCTGTTTGGGACCGAAATTGAAAAATTGAACATGCATGTTTTCTTTCAGCAATACCCACATCCCCTAATTTTCAAATGGAAATCTATCCATGACACCACAGCTGATAATCCTATCTTAAAATATCAGTGAGTAACCTGAAGAGTCAAGACATTTTGGAATTCACAGGAATAGCTAAAATGGGAAGGATAAGTCTGTAACATTCTCATAGGTTATTTTTCCTCGGACCGCTTGTGTCGCCTGCCGTCCGCGGTTAGTGCATGATAGGCCTAACATACCTTTTGACCTTGATATGTGATGTTGGACTTCATATAAACAAATGAGGGTTGCATATAATCTCCAGAAACAAGCTTGGTTCCAATTGAACTTCAACATTCCAAATGAAGTCAATTTTAATTTTAGCCTATGTTACAACTTGACCGCTCCAGGACCTTTGACCTTGGTATGTGACCGTTGACCTCATCAACAAATGTAGGGATCCCATGTTGCACCAATTATTCAAGTTTGGTTCAAATTGAACTTCAACTTTCCAAATGAGGTCAATTTTACATTTTCAGCATATTTGAAAACTTGACCTCACATGACCTTTGACCTTGGCATGTGACCTTTGACCTCAGAAACAATATGGGGGATGTGCCATGTTACATCGTTGGCCTAAGTTTGGTTTAAATCCATCAAAGTATGAGGATATTACAGCAAATGTAACCCTTTTTCACAACGACAACAACAACAAAAGGACATCAACAAAGGGACAAAAGTGATCTATGTGTCTTCCTGCCTTAGGGCAGACCACTGCCTTAGGGCTTAGGTGACACAAAAAGGAAGAAAACAACAGTAATCAAAGATCGAAACTCCATTCAATTATGTGTCGTAGTAACTGTCAATACATCCCCATGCTCTCTCATTCAAAAATAAGTGAACTAATCCGTTTCATCAAGTTTTTCCCGATTCACAGTTTTAAATGTCTTTTGCTTTGTGGTGTTCATGTTTCCTGTGTGTGTGATGAGTTCTTCGGAAGATTTTGGGCCTTATATAAGAACATTATTATTATTATTTAGTGACTAAAATATCAGATTTTGTCCGTATTAGGCTGCTTTTGGTATTATCACTTATAGGGTATGTTAGGCTATCTACACTTGCTACAGATCTTCTGTTCTGTGAAAAACCTGCGAGTTTTTATGTTTTTTATTTCCAATTTAGAAAAAAGATAGATGCATTGGGGCTTATTGATAAGGGCTATTGTGTGATTTTGTGTGTGTGTCGTGACTAATTCATTTTTTAACACAAATTTATAAATTAAAATTAATCATAGAGTTTTTTTTTACTTTTTTTATTTTTTTAAACATATTATAATGAAACAAGACATACCAGATGGTTTTCAGGGTCATTGGAGTCAGTATTCCTTTGCGAAAAATTCCAGATTTTATTCCGGCGCAAATGTAACGGACTGTACTGAATCATGGAAGTTGCCATCTTTATTCTCTGTGCTATATTTATAACGCCGCACGCAATACAAGAACTGAAGCCGCAGAAAAGATTTCATGAAACTCAAGCCAGTCTACCACAAGCTCATCCTTGCAAACGTCGGGGAGCACACACAACGATACGAGCACAGTTCACGGATTGGGGCAAGAAGAAGGATAGTGTGTAATAATAAACATGGGCGGCTTCCGTGAAACGTTACTGCTGCCAAAATTAAGCATAAAAAATGGTTTGTTGATGTATTCTGCAAGGACACTCCAAGCCTAGAAAAAACATCGTGGTATGTCATTACTTGAGGATATTTCATTATGGGCAGATAGATTCCACACCAATAAATTCCTTTAAATGAAGATAGTACTGAACCAAATATGGTCGGCTTCCAATGCCAACTGGAACTTACCCTTACAACCCCTGCTTGAAAGCACCCAGCACCATATATTCACAGATGAGAAAAAGATCACACTCAGTAGGTGTCATATAGCTATGAGCCTCAAACTCCTATGTTTGGTGTGATCTGGAACCCTTTAGTTGCGAGTCACCAGCACTCTTACCACTGCACAAACAAAAGAACGCAGGAAAGTAGTCAATCCAGTTTAAGGACGTCTTAGGCCCTACAATCTGGAAAAATTGTTTGGTGAACACTTTGAAACGATTTTTTGGAAAAAACTGTTCTCACGTCTCCCCCAACCAATGGTGAATGGCGGGTATCGTCATCGGCCATATTGCCAATTGTTGCCCAACATTGATTGATAGGGGTTGGGGAAGGGCAAGATTGAAGTAGAAGGTTGGGCTTTCAATTGAGTGATAACAGGAACTTGTAGGCTTCTCAACTCTGGCCGGGTGAGCAATGTAGGAAATTGTAGTAAGTGAGGTTCCAACTAATTTTTTCCAAGATCCTAAGCATTGGGCACAGCGTAATGACCTATTGTGTTAGAAGCATACGAATCGACCAGATTAGAAGAGTGAACTCAAATGACAAAAGGCAGCAGCAGGAAATTACAACTTATTGCACTTGTTTCAAAGAATGGACTGTACACTGCCCCAAAACACCTATTGCTTGGTGACTTGGAAGTGTTTCTTGGAAGGCTGATATCAAACCACTAAGGAGAGATCAAAGGATACCGAATACCGGGTATATTTTGTATCAGGTCAGGGAGCGCGTATTCAGCGCGTAATACGCATTATATTAGGTCAGTGACCGTACTCGCCTGATCCATTTAAAGAGCGAGTTGCGGATTCTTTGCTTCTACGCGTTGGGCCAAAAATTGGGTTATAATACTGAATTTATGGAAAAAATAAGTTTGTTTTTAATAAAGACACGGACGCATTTTGTTATGATAAATGATATTTTGAATGAATTAGTTGTATCGTTCGGGTTCAGCATCCCTCTGATACGGGGAATTACCACGTGCTTAGCCCCACATCCGGGTAAATGCCGAAGGCCATGGGCTTCGCGCATGGTAATTCCCGGGCTATTATTTCTTGTATTATAGCTCTGCATTTCACCCGATCCTAGGACTAATTAAATCCCTTAAAACCACAGTACGATGAATCTCAGATATTAACCCCACTGCCCAACTTCATGTCGTGAATATTTTTTTGTAAATTAAAATCGGAGATCCCAATTTTTATAAGCTCAGCCATGCAGGTGGTTTTCAATTAGGCACTTTGTAATTAATGACTCCGGAGTCATTAATTCAGCAGACGATGGAAATGGCGTTTAACACAAGAGAACACACGCCGCTGAGTTGATTCCCATGGCATCTACCCTGTTTGACTGGTCTGTGACCTTTGTGGTTTTAATATCAATGAGTGTATGATATTCATGTAATAGACACATTTGTCGAATGAAGTTACGGCAAACTAGCCTACAGATTACCTGGGTGTCTTTGGCCTCTTAATAATAATACAAGAACTTATAAAGCGCCTACTTGCCAAAGGATACTAGGCGCAAAGGAAGGAAGAAAAACAGGAAGGCTAGATGTTGGCGAAAAGGTGTGTTTTAAGAAGCTTTTTGAAAGACATGATTGAATTAGCTCTCTTGATGGCAGGGGGCAAGGAGTTCCAGAGACGAGGGCCAATGATGGGAAAAGCCCGGTCTCCAAAACTCCTACGCGAACGTGGGACCGCGAGACACTCACCGGCAGCTATGGAACGGAGAGAATAAGAGGAATGTCTATGACTCAACATGGAATAGAGGTAGCTGGGGGTGGAAGATTTCAGAACCTTATATGTGGGCACAAGCGTACGAAATTTGATTCTTATTAATGCCCTTATCTGTTGTGGGATGTGTTATTTTCGTGAGCAAATTGAAGAAATTACATCTGTGTGAAAATGTGCCAGTGCGCTTTAAAGGTTGCTGCAACAAGAGAGCGGTCCTGATGAAATTGAAAAGTATGATTTTTGTCTGATGTAAGCTTCCATTCAAAAATTACCCCCAGCTGAAAGGATTTAAGCTGAAAATGTTTCTTTGGTTACAAAAATGTGTGGGAACTTTCTAATGTATATAGAGGAATACAAAAATAAGGAAGATGATATTAAATATAAGCAATCAAAATCGCCTTTTTTCTCGCTTTTAAGACATTTCTTAGCCAAATACAAGGTAAGACAGGAAATCTACTGAGTGTCCAAAATCTATATGAAATACTATGAACTCAATATTTGGGTGCCTAAAAAACTATTGTTGCACATTTTAAGCATGATGCTTTTGAAGAATAACATTGTATTTTTACTTTGAAGAAAAGCCTGCATACTACCCTGATTAGAATATCAATAGTGGTTGTTTTATGAGCATTCATTGCTATGCGACTGCGCCTCGAACGGCGCCGTCCCTCGGCGTCTTTGACTCATGAATTCTGCCACCTATACAGTCTGCCTTTCCATATCAGTGGGATGTGTCGATGTAATCCGCCATGCGGTATGATTATGTGGTGATGAGAAAGGAGAAAGAGGAACTATGGTGGTGTGGAAACAAGATAGATCTAGAAGTAAATACATTTCGGAAGAAGAAATTCTCTTAAAAACAAGAAAACCGGTTCAAGTTACAGTTGCAACTTGAGAAACAGGTTCTCCAGTATTTCCCTTTGGATTTCTCAATCGGTCCTTATTTTCCCCAGTCTTCCCTTAGTTTCCCTTCCCCAGTTTCCACCAGTATTTTCCCTAGTCTTCCCTTAATTTTCCACTAGTCTTCCCTTTAGTTTCATGGTCTTTTCTTATTCCCAAATTTCCCTTACTTTCCCCCAAGGGGTCTTCCCTGACTTTCTCCCAAGTTTCCGTTACTTTCTACAAGTTTCCCGTAAAGAGGATGGCCAGATTGTAAGTCTATAAATTTTTCATTTGATTAGAATGACAGACCCCAAACCCCATCTGTGAAAGTTCACGTGATATTGCAACCCGTTTTGGACAGCTAAAAAAAACTGTAATGTAAAGCCCCCTAGAGTTACTGGTAAAATAAATCTTGGTTGACCATCGGGGGGGCATATTTTAGCTAATAAATCCAAACCAAATCCGTTAGCCTTAAGATTTAAAAGAGTAAATGAGAAAATAGTAGATTTCTTTATGATACTAAAAATTTGACAATTTACGGTAAAATCTGGGGTCTATGGGGACAAGGCTATTACGATCGGCCATGGACCTTTTAGTTTCACCCAGTCTTCAAATTTTTCAGTCTTACCTTAGTTCATGAATTTTCCCTTATTTACACATAGTATTCCCTATTCAACTTTGCTTGACTTCAGTTAGTTTTCATAGTTCCCTTTCCTTTTATTGTCTTACCTGAATTTTCAGTCTCTTCTCTAATTTTTCCAATTGTGCTCCCTTTGTTGTCCCCAGTCTTCCTTAGTTTTCCACTTGATTACATTAGTGTTCATTAGTCTTTCGAGTAGTTTTCACTAGTCCTCTTAGTTATCCACTAGTCTTCCCTTCTTCCCCTAGTCTTCCTTAGTTTTTTCACTAGTATTCCTTAGTTTTTCATTAGTCTTCCCTTAAGTTTCTTGTTTCCTTAATTTCAAGTCTCCCCTAATTTTTACACTCTAATCTTCCCCTGTGTCACCAAGTCTTTCCTTTGTTTGCACTCGTATTACATAGTTGCCATTAGTCTCGCTTAGTTTCCCACTAGTCATCGAATTAGTTTCCACAGTATTCCCTTGTTTTCCAATAGTCTGCTTCACGTTTTCACTCATCGTCCCTTTAGTTTTCCACAGTGGCCCTAGTTTTACACCGTCTTCCCTTATTCGTTTTTCCCTTGACTTTATGTCTTTGCTACTGTTCCTTTAGTATTCTCTAAGACAAATGTAATTTCACTGTAAAACCAACAGTAATGAAGCACATGGATGGTGTTTAAAAATTGAAAGTTCTATATTTCTCCAAGGCTATAACATGGCAAAATATTAAATTGCCCAGATGTTTTTGATTGTTTTTTTACCATATGTACTTGGTTAATTTATTGCATAAAAATTTTGAAAAAAAAAGGTGGTTTTATCCATTCACAAAATTTCTTACACAAAAAAAAAATAAATGTGTTTAAGTATTTGTGCTCCTATTCTCCATCAGTAATTTCATGGCCAGTGAATTATACATTGAAGTTGACCCTGTGAGCCAGCCTATCATTCGATCAATTCCTGATACTTATCCATGTAAAATCACACCTACATACACTTCGCAGAAAGAAAGAAATAATCAATTCACTGCAAAGAAACATTCGGTGTCATCATCAGATTTATTTCAATTTAAATTTATTATTGCCATGAAAATCAATAAAACAAACCCTTCTTAAAAGGCTATAGAATTAACACCGCTTTTATGGAGCAGCAGTTGGCAAAAAAGCCAATACTACCAATGGAATCAAACCCCCAACCCAAACATTAATTATTACTGAAGCCAGCCACATATAGACACTAAATCAAATAACACAAGAAAACAGGACAATGTCCATTTACAGTGTAAGACAAGTTTGACGTATCCAATTAATGCAGATTTTTAGGGAGAATACTAAAATTATCCTTTCTATTTGGAAATGAAGTGACCCTTGAATTGCTTCCAAAACTGATTGACAGATTGTAAATTTTAAAGATTGCTATTATCAGAATGTTCCAAAGAATGTACACTCTTATTTTATAAGTTATAAGCATTTATATTTTCTGTGATGGTTGAAAAGTAAGATTAATCGTGTTAAAATAGCCTTCAAAGACTGGGCAATTGACTGAATGAAATATTACCTATTTAGTACAGGATGAAATCCCAAAAAGGAAGTCGCCATACTGAGAATTGAACCATGGTCCTCTAGCACCAAGCATATACCGGCCAATGGGCCCTATCTATTGTGCTCCTCTTTGCGTGGAGGTGATCTTCTTCAAAACTAAGATCATGGTCTATTTCTCACAAGGACCATGCATTCCTGATTCTAGCCCATTTATTTTTCAATAGATTCATCGAGAAACCCCATTTCCAAAATTCCAGTTGATTTTGATAGCATTTTAATGTTACAAGCCAATGTTGTATCACAGCAGTGCCCTTATGTAATTCGTTCCATGAATGAAAAAATACAAAATTCACAATTTCTCAAGACTAGATCAAATCTGCACGTATGATTGATACTAGACTATATACAAAAACTCGTCACTTTTCTGAGTAAGTCGGGGAAAGGAGTGATCATGGAGGGTTGCCATTTTAAACTATTCAGTGTGTCCTTTCTCCCTGAAATAGTTAATTGCCCTACATAAAAATGCATCAATCTTACCACCTGGAACCGACAAAAAGGACAGGCATATTTCACTCAAGCAAAATAATTCTCTGCTTATTCAATCTAGAGTCAGGTCAGCATTAGATATGAATAGCCACACATTTTGCCCTACCAGGTGAGATTGTGATACTTTCTTTTTCCGATATATTGCGCTCCTTATGCCACTGCATTCAGCATATCAATGACCGTAAGAGGTTCAATAGGTTGGTTTTGGAGTACATCATTATTGTAGTTTAAGAGGTTTGATGCATCAGTGAACTATAATTTTCTAGAATTCACATATAGTATTTTTCAAAGAAGATGATCAAAGAATCTGAAATAAAAAAAGTCACCAACTTTATTTTCCGCTATGAGCCAAAAAAAGGGTATTTTGTCACTTTTTAAGCCTCGTAAGTCTATAGGAAAAGTCCAAAGTTGACCTTTGAATCGCCTAAAAAATAAAAACTACTCAATAGATTTGTTAATTTTCAAGTTTGTTGAAGCCATTTAAAAACAAGACAACACAAAGTCTCCATACATTGCTTTGAGATTTTAAAGTTATAATTATGTTAAATTTATGTCACTTTTGTCAAACATTGTAAAGTGTGCTGATAATGAAACGCCAAAGTGTAAAAGTTAAACTGAAAATGAAGATGAAGGTGAAGATATTTTTAAGACAAAGATTAGAGATGATGATGAAGTTAAATCAGAAGTTGAAGATGAGGTTGAAAAAGATGAAGAAATGGAGATGACAATGATGAAGATAAAGAAAAGGAGGAATAAGATGACGATAAGGCATCATTTTCCAAATTATTAAAGATTTTAAAGGTCAGATTGTTCAAACTACAAAAGGCATACCACAGCAAACAATTGATAATACAATTCATTCTACCAAAAGGCAGCTTAGGAGAAATTCTTCAATCATCATCATTTATTAATTCAAGGATATGAACTTGTTCGAGGAGGCATGAATTCAGTATTCTGCCGCCACATCTTTCAGCATGCAGTTTATTCCGTTGAGGCTGCCGAATTCATAGGGTGGTGGCACCATACTAAAATCTTTCCTTGAAGGAAATTATTAGAAGAGTTTAAGATGAGATTTACCACAACAAACAACTGATAAATCAATTCAGTCTATCAAGAAGAGTCTCAGCCAAATTCTTCAAAACAGAGGACAGGAAAACTCTTCAAAATAGTGGACAAAGGAACTCAAATATATTAAAGATGAAGGATTAATGATTTGGTAAATCCACCCAACACACAGGCCTACATTGTGCTCATAACTGCAACACTCAAACTGTGAAAAGAGAGGAAGAGAGGGTGGAAGATTCAACGGGATTCAAACCTGTCGCTTTCTTGTTGTTGAAGAGCGTCGATTCAAATACTTAACCCACTCGGCCATACAGACAAACTGTATTGAGGGTTGAAACAGAGAATAAAGATCTGATACATTGTGTTGTGTAATAAAGACCCCAAAAAAGTAACGCAGCATGTCTAAATACCCTTATAGGTTACAAACCATTGGTCTTTGCACAAAAATATAAAATTATATCAATAGTTCGTTTTCTTCCGTAAATTTTGATACCCTTCTTGCCCCATTGCGATCAATATTGCCAACACAATACCCATTATAAGAAAATATCTCCCTTTTTAAAAGTTGCAATAAAAGGTATAGCCATATTGATTGCCATTCAGTGAAAGACCGCATTCTTCCGGTGAAGTGTGTGTCACTTAACATGCTTAATGCATGGCCTGATGCATGGTTGTGTATTGTAACCTTGTAATAATGTCTTCAGTTGCAACTTTGAAAATGTGACACATTTTCGTAAAATGGACATTGTGTTGGCGATATTGATCACAATGGAGCAAGAAAGGTGTCAAAATTTGCAGAACAAAACAGACTATTGATATCATTGTATGTTTTTGTGCATAGACCAATGGTTGTAACTTATGGGGGTATTTAGACATGCTGCGTTACTTTTGTGGGGGTCTTTAGCTGCTACATGTGCTGATATAACAAATGATTTACAGTCAAAATATATGCAGACTTTCTTTGCATTCCCATCAATCAATGCAATTTCCACTGGTAAAATCCCTGATCCCTTCCAGAGGTTGTTTTGAATCAATCCCACAATGCATTGCAATGTGTCTATACTGTACTGTACTAAACATAATGTCAGTACTTAGGGATAAAAAGTGAAGAAATTTAAGAACCACAGGACATTTCATAATCATGCAAAAAATCCCGAAGTACTAGCACCTTGTGACCTAAAATGAGTGTAAAAGTCAGAGTTTTTATCTGTTGTTGATAGGATTTTTGTGGGATCATATGACCTTATTGGTTGAAACTTCCCACAACTGGTGCATTGTGGGATTAACTATACACCTTCTGTTTCCCTTCTATGTCCTAACTTTTGAACCAGATTCTATACCTTAACATTAAATTCAGACCTCGTCCAGATTTTAATTTTGCAGCTCCTGTTACCACCATATGCAAAAATATGCATACCAAAGCTGGGGGTATGAATATTTCATTTGATCACTGCATAATTCCCCCATGTGCTATAGACATCACTATGGACTAAGCTGTCACATTTGGAATCGATTGTTACAACCCACACTTGTCCTACCCAATGAAGTGTAACAAATTACTCCTCAGATCTTAGACCTCTACAGTCTGTCTTAAACTAAAAAAAGCAAATGTTGCAATTGCATTTTTAAGCATATTTAGGTGAACAAAATAAATAAGACAATTATTTTCATCAAGTCTGCTTGAATTCATATAAATGTACCCCTACGAACCTAATCTCAGTATTGACACAACAAGAATCAATCTTGGAAAAACATATACATGACATAAACCTATAAAGGACAAAACTGGATAATTTAGTCATGTTGGAAACTTCTCTCTGTTCAAACACTTACTGCAACATGCAAAATGAATTGAGACTTTTTCCAGTATTGCTGCTTTCTTCTTTTTGTCAATTTTTCACTTGCCTTATCCTTCACTTTTAAAGGTGGCTGACCATTCATAATATTTCATGGTTTCTCCCTCATTTGGAAGAATAACAACAAACATATGATAAAGAAAATTGAGATGATGCCATCCATATGATAGTAGAAAAAAATTGAACCAAATTGGCACACAAGACAGATGTAGTCAACCACAACATCAAAAGCAAAATTTGTCTGGTATTAACTTTCTTCTGATGCCAAAATCTAGATGGGGTAAAGTAAGGGGGGAGAGATTTTTGATGGGGTCACACACCTTTAAAGGCACTATCAGTGATCTTCCCGAAAGAGCCAAAATATTTGAAATTTGCAGAAATAGCTTAAATGTGTAGGATAAATCTGTAGAATTCTCATAAAACATCCTGAGGCATTTATCTCTTATTTTCAGAACAAGAACAATTTCCATAACTAACGATGTGATAAAAAACTAGAACCCATTTTTTAAAAAACATCATGACATTCAGTTCATCCCACATCCCAAGGAATTACAAATCATCGGACGTTAAGGTTCCCATCTCAATGAAATTCAAGTCATCAGACATACGTCTAAACCAATATAATTCAAGTTATCTGACATAAAAAGGTCAACCTAATGGATTCAGTCTGTCATTTAGGTCCAACCCAAGGGAAGTCAATCATATGACATACAGGTCCAACCAAATGGAATTCAAGTCATCTGACATACAGGTCCAACCCAATGGAATTCAAGTCATCTGACATACAGGTGTAACCCAATGGAATTCAAGTCATCTGACATACACGTCCAACCCAATGGAATTCAAGTCATCTGACATACAGGTCCAACCCAATGGAATTCAAGTCATCTGACATACAGGTCCAACCCAATGGAATTCAAGTCATCTGACATACAGGTCCAACCCAATGGAATTCAAGTCATCTGACATACAGGTCCAACCCAATGGAATTCAAGTCATCTGACATACACGTCCAACCCAATGGAATTCAAGTCATCTGACATACAGGTCCAACCCAATGGAATTCAAGTCATCTGACATACAGGTCCAACCCAATGGAATTCAATCTGTCAGACATTCAGTTTTATACATGCACGTATTTGAATGTGACAATTTGTAATGCACCACCTATATGGAAGACTGGTTTCCAAATGGACTAGCCCATTAGACAACTTCAGTTGAAATACTGAAGAATATTTAAGTCATCTTCAAAGGCAGCACAAATTTCATATGGGCCTGCCGATTGGCAGTGTAAGGTTAGCTAACATGCATTTTTTTTCTTTTCCAGTTGTTGCTTTTTGTTTGATCCATGATTAGTGCCAGCTGTGGTTTGATAGGGACTCAATGTAAATCGCTTCACACAGCTCCTTTGGTCATCCTGGTATTACCTCATTTCTTTTGCTGTCGCTGGATTGCCAACTTATTAAATAGTGTCATACTAGTAGCGTGCTTTTGATATTCATCGCCATTCTTGATAGCTTGTTTATCCCATGCAAAAACAAGCGCATACACACACACACATGCATGCAAACATTCAAGAGGTGCCTTAATTGATGACCAAGTAACTGTGAATAGGATTACAGTTAAATAATTTATTTGTGATGGAAATGAAATGTCAGAGTACTGACAATCTTAAGCTATGTAATTAAAATCAGCAAACAGGAAAAGCCATCATCCCTGTTATCGCAAGACAATCAATTGACATCTTTTCTGGGACACACTTGGTTGTGGTAGTTAGAGCCCCAATACTTAGGTCATGGCATTAGAATACATGTTAAATGATACGTCTCGGATGACTTCCGGAATCGGGGCATATACTGCGAATGATACAGCTGGTGATGAAAATTCCATACATAAGTGATTAGGCATCTTACTAGTTAGTATCAAATTGTGCAAATATCGACTGTAAATGCTATCTACTACATAGTGTTATTCGGAGGTGAATTGATGCATCTGGTTTGAAGTGACGAGACCAGTCATTTCCCCGTCTTCACCGATTCGTTACGAAACGGTTTGTGAAAGTGAAAATCCAGACATCTTCATCTCAGACAAGTCGGCGCTTTTACATACAATTGTACATTGGTTTTACAATGTATGTCGAATGTCTAAGATGAGTTTTAGCATGAACTAATCACGAAAAGAACTCGCCATGGCCTATACAAATTTCAAACATCTGTCATCCAGACTTGCTTTGCTGATTTTGTGCTTGTTCCTTTTTCACACAGACAACTGTTTACATGCTTCTCAATTCCAGGTTGTGCCCATCTTTGGTTGCCATAACAACAGCATCAATTCTGGCAATGGGATAAACCTTACATCTGCAATGCCAGATGTAGTAACTGTGCAAGTACACGGCATCTATGCATGTTCTTTGCACATAGAAACATCCTCACCCGATAAGTCAATTCTGCTACAAGTTCTTGATGGTGTACTTCAAGGTACGGACTACTTATATGCAGAGAGGGTTGGAGAAACGGACACCTGTACACAAAGATTTGTTAGCTTCATGAACCACCTTGGAGTATGTGCAGCTACCTTTGGTAATACACTACACCTCCACTTCTTTGGGCAACTTACGCTTCAATTACAAGTAAAATCAGAATTGAGAAAATCGCCGTTAAAGTATTTTTGTTTTGTACATAGTCAATGGGGAAAATATTTTAAAACTGATATAAACATGAAACGAAATAATATTTGCGAATGAGGGAAGATAAATAACAAATACATTATCTGGGCTATCCAATAGGGCAGCAAGAAATAATTAAATTTACATATTTTTCTCCAAAATTTATGACGTCTCAAAATGACGTCATCCCGGGCTATGCAGCATCCCCATTTTTTTAAAAGGTACATCCTTTTTCCCTGGGTTTACTAGACCATATAGGATACAACATGGTCATGTCGGAGGATCCTTGGGGGGGATGCACGGTAACGGGGACAGCTCACAGGCTAATACTAGATATAGGAGAAGTGCTAAATATAAAACATTCTATTGAAATAAGCCTGAGCTTGAATTGCTTTAAAGGTGCAATGAGAGATTTCGAGGCATTCCATTATTTTCAGTTTCAGCCATATGTAGTGGATTCAATATAGATTAGACACTAGTTGGCTGGCGAAATTCCCAAAATTGCAAACAAAAAGGTTATTTTTATTTTATACTAGATTCAATTATAAAACCATAGGCTGAAATTTCCTATTCTCCTATAGGAAATTAGAAATTTCACAGAATTTTTGTACCAGTGAAAAATAATTCTCAGCTTATCCTTTTCAGTATGGGGATATTTTTTGACAGAGAAACTTTACAAGCATCAGTCCAAAATCATAATTTTCACATTTTTTAGGAACAACCTGTTATGTGAAATCTCTCAATCTCTCTTTACAACACACCTTCATAATTTATTGACATATCTTAAATTTTTAAGATGTTATTCCCAATTGTTCCAAAGAATGTGCCCTGACATTTACTCTCTTATATCAAGTCAGATTATTTTGTGTAAATAAGCTTTTCAATAAACTAAGCAATAGATTAAAGTGGGATGGCTCCGATTAAGGCATTGAGAAATTTTTCTTGATAATGTGGTCTTCACCCCAAACACCCTTATCTGTAAGTGGCGCACCGATATTTAATCCATTTTGCTGTAGAACTTAAAATTTGTGATTGTAAGCCATTTGGTTTGCCAAAAGGGGAATATGTCACTTATAACCTTCCAAGCCAACCATCCTTCAGCCCCTAAGATTTCAAAGGGTAAATGAGAAAAATTGTACGCTTTCTCTTCGATACCAAAATGTTACCACTTCCGGTAAATCTAGGGTTTCTGGGGAGGAGGCCATTTGCAATTGTACCATGGCCCTTTAACCAAAGACTTTGGCATATAACTACAACAAACTCAGCTTGACTGCATCAGTTACACTTTAAATAAAAAAATGCCATAAGACTGATAAGAGGTAGTATGACTCTGTACATGAGACCAACAGCTTAACATCCCCACAAATGACAAGGCATTTTTCATGGTTTTTTTCCCAAATCAAACATACACCAGTAGAGAAATGAATTAGACTTTGGTTCTCCCTGACTATTTAATTGCCATGCATAAAATGCAAATCAATTCTCCCACCTGGAACCAACACAAGGACAATCACTAATTTCACTCTAAGCAAAAATAATTTCTCTGCTTCTTTCAACTAGAGTCAGGTCAAACATTTTACGATATGAAAGCCCATCATTTTGCCCGTCCCCGGAGATTTGTGATACTTTTCTTTTCCGTGTATTATAGCGCTTCCGCTTATTGGCCTCAATTCCAGGCATTCAATGACCGTAAGAGGTTCAATAGGTTGGTTTTGAGTGACAAATCACTTATTGTCCTATTTTAAGAGTTTGATGCAGCAGTGAACTATAATTTCTAAAATTCACATATGTATTTTCAAAAGAAGCTGATCAAGAATCTGGAAAATTAAAAAAAGTCCACCAACTTTATTTTTCAGCTATAGCCAAAAAAAGGTATTTTGTCACTTTTTAAGGCCTCGAAGTCCTATAGACGCCAAAGTTGACCTTTGAATCGCCTAAAATAAAAACTACTCAATAAGATTGTTAAATTTTTCAAGTTTGTTGAAGCCATTTAAAAACAATACAAACACAAAGTCTCCATAACATTTGCTTTGAGATTTTAAAGTTATAATTATTTTAATTTGTTTGATGTTTTATTTTACTTGCTTTGTTGTTTTGTTTTATTATATTTAAAGAAAAACTGCAAATTAAGATGACGGTGCCGATCTTTTTCCGCCCCGGGAAGATTAGAGCTGATTACTTAGTTAACACTCAGACGTTGACGATGAGGTTGAAAAGATGAAGAGACTGAGATGACATGATGAAGCTAAGAAAGGGGAATACGATACCGATAAGGCATCAGTTTTCCAAATTATAAAAGATTTTCAAAGTCAGATTGTTCAAAACTACAAAAGGCTACCACAGCAAACAATTGATAATAAATTCATTCTACCAAGTCAGATTTAGGATAATTCTTCAATCATCATCATTTATTAATTCAGGATATGAACTTGTTTCGAGGAGGCATGATTCAGTATTCTGCCGCCACATCCGTCAGCCATGCAGTTTATTCCCGTTTAGGCTGCCGATTCATAGGGTGGTGGCAACATACTAAAATCTTTCCTTGAAGGAAATTAAGTAGAAGATGTTTAAGATGAGATTTACCACAACAACAACACGATAAAAAATCAATTCAGTCTATCACTTCAAGAAGAAGTCGCTCGCAAATTCTTCAAAACAGAGGACAGGAAAAAACTCTTCAAATGTGGACAAAGGAACTCAAATATATTAAAGATGAAGGATTAATGATTTGGTAACATCCCCCACACACAGGCCTACATTGTGCTCATAACTGCAACACTCAAACTGTGCAAAGAGATGGGAGAAGGGTGGAGATGTCACCGTGGATGCAAACCTGTCCTTTCCTTGGTTGTTGAAGAGCGTCGATTCAAATACTTAACCCACTCGGCCATACAGACAAACTGTATTGAGGGTTGAAACAGAGAATAAGAATCTGATCATATTTTGTTTGTAATAAGCCCAAAAAAAGTAACTGCAGCATGTCTAAATCCCTTATGGTTACAACCCTTGGTCTTTGCACAAAAATATAAAATTATATCAATATTTCTTTTCTTGTTCTTCGTAAATTTTTGATACCCTTCTTGCCCATTGCGATCAATATTGCCAACCCCATACCCATTACTAAAACTATCTCCCCTTTTTTAAAAGTTTGCAATAAAAGGTATAGCCATATTGATTGTCATTCAGTGAAAGACCTCGCATTCTTCCGGTGAAGTGTGTGTCACTCACAGCTTAATGATTGCCTATGCATGGTTTGTGTATGGTAACCCTTGTAATAAGTCTTCATTGCAACTTGAAATGTGACACATTTTCGTAAATGGACATTGTGTTTTTGGCGATATGTCACAATGTACAGAAAGGTGCAAGAATTTGCCGAACAAAACAGACTATTGAATATCATTTTATGTTTTTTGTGCATATACCAATGTTTGTAACTTGGGGTATTTAGACATGCTGCTTTACTTTTTGTGGGGTCATTTAGAGCTTCTACATGTGGCTGATATAACACATGTTTACAGTAAAAAAAATGCCGACTTTCTTTGCATTCCCATCAAGCAATGCAATGTCCACTGGTAAGATAATCCCTGATCCCTTCCGAGGTTGTTTTGAAATCAATCCCCAATGCATGTTGGCAACGTTCTATCTGGTACTGTACAAACCTAATGTCGTACTCTTAGGTATAAAAAAGTGAGAATTTACAACCATAGACTTTCAATAATCATGCCAAAAAATCCCTAAGTACTAGCACCTTGTGACCTAAAATGAGTGTAAAAGTCACGGTTTCTATCTGTGTGTTAATAGGAAATTTTTATGGTATCCCATGACCTTATGGGTTTGAAACTTTTCCACAACTGGTGCATTGTGGGGATTACTATACCACTTTCTGTATCCCGTTCTATTCCTAACTGGTTGACCCAATTCTAAATACCTAACCTTAATTCGAACCTGTCCAATTTAATTTTGCAGCGCCTGTTACACCATAATATGCACAATGTACACACCAAACTGGGGGTAATATATTTCATTTGATTCACTGCAAATTCCCCCCCATGTGGCTATAGACAATCATTATGGACTAAGCTGTCACATTTGGAATCGATTTGTTACAACCCCACTTGTTCCCTACCCAATGAAGGGTACCAATTACTCCTCAGATCTTAGATCTCTAAGTCCTGTCTTAAACTAAAAAGGCAAGTTTTGATTGTATTTGTAAGCATATTGAGTGAACAAAATAATAGACATTTATTTTTCAAGTTATTCCAGAACCTCAAATCTATGATTTGGTCAAAGGTCAGAGTCTAAAATTGCAAAAAAAATTCCACAATGCATCACAAATCATTAATGTTGAGTTCCGTTTTACAGATCTAATACAGATTTACATACAGAATTTACTGAACGCATTGAAATCTAATGGTGGAAATTAAAGCGGTGTCGTGAAATTACAACTTTTTGCGTTTCACACACATACATACTTATTAACTTTTCTAGCTTATATCAGGAATACAATTGCACTTCAAAACTCAGCAAGGTTAAAACTTAAACTTCAGAATGTGTTTTTCATAATGCAAAAGGTAACTAAAATATAACGCCGGTTCTCCTGCGGCTTTCGCGCATCGCTTATATTCAAGAATAATAAGCTGTTGGGCCGCTCCATGACCTTTGACCTTGGCACATTACCTTTGACCTCTCAACATATGAGGGATCACCCATGGTGCACCTATGCACAAGTTTTGGTTCCAATTGAACTTTCAATTTTTCAATTGAGGTCAAATTTTAGATTTTTACATATTTTTCAACTTGACCCCTCACCTGACCTTTTGACCTCTCAACATACTAGGGATCCCTGGTGAAACTATGACATAAGATTGGTGTTCCATTGAAACATTTTAGTGACACCCCACCACACACACATCCCACACATCCACCATAACCGCACACGATTGCGAAGTGGTCCCTCCGATAAAGCTGCGGCCCCCAAAAAGTAAATTGTAATGTTTAATTCCATAGTAACAAACATTAAATCGTCTCCCGGTAGAAATTTCAATGCGATTTATCTCCCCAATGGCCTTTCGTCAGGTAAGACAGTATGTGAATGTGGGCGACGGAATATAAGTCATCTGACATACAGGTCTAACCTCATGGAACTTCAAATCACTTACATACAATGTCCAACCCAATGGAATTCAAGTCATCTGCCATACGGTACAACCCAATGGAATTCAATCATCCCTGAACATACAGTCAACCATGTAAGTCAAGTCATCTGACATACAGGTCCAACTTAATGGAATTCAAATCATCTGGACTACATGGCCACCCATGGAATTCAAATCATCCTGACAACCTGTCCACCCATGGAATTCAAGTCTCTGCCTACAGGTACAACCCAATGAATTCCAATCATCTGACATACAGGGTACAAACCCAATGGAATCAAAGTCATCTGACATCAGGTCCAACTTAATGGCATTCAAATCATCTGACATACAGGTCCAACCCCACTGGAATTCAAATCATCTGACATCAGGGTATTCCATGGGCGGTCCTTTCTCGGCCTTATTGGCCTTTCGATCATTCTCCTCCATATCTGTACTTTTATATTTAGTTTCTCGTTCATATATGTAGTTTTGTTTGATATGGAAATAACTTGAACGATTGACAGGTCCACACCAATGCATCCCAAGTCCATCTGACAATATAGGGCCAACCAAGGGATCCCAAGTCATCTGGATTCCAAATGGACTAGCATAGAGACAACTTCAGTGAAATACCACCACCCTCTGCACACCCGAACTTCTTTTCAAACATCATTAGGTCATATTGAAAGCCGCGCCACTCTTAATATAATTAACCTTGTTTGGTCACTTGTAATACACTAAACTATACCAAGCCAGAATCGTTGGCCCTGGGCCAAATTCTCAAATTACTTCATTCTCCTTTGTGGGGGGGTCAGAATAATTTCCATAGACCATATTGGCAATTTGTGTTGCAAAGATCAAATTCCATATTAAAGACAAATGTCAGTGTTTTAAGTTCTGACAATCGTCTTGAATGCTACTGACATTGCTAATATGCACCAGGCAAACCACCTTCTCAAAACATTCCATCCATGAAACTAGTTCATTATACCGTTTGCTAGTTCATCTATTCGTGTCTTTAACATTCAATTCACATGGACTATCGGAACCTTGTGTCCAGCGCAATATTCGAATTCCCCGATTGTTACATTCACGAACCCCTTGCATTAATTGGTTGAAATAGATTATGGATTCCTTATAAAACATTATGCATTGTTCATGTGGGTACTCGTAATTATCTGCACTAGCATGCCTTGCTTGGTTGGTGGTTTTATTATTCTTTGATTGTGCATCCGCAAGGAGTAGCGGTGCCACGCGGCAAACCTAAGACTCATTTATAAAATATGTTGAGATGTCCCGTTAAAAGGTGTGTTCGTGTTCTGTAGAACTTTATTTTCAAGGGTACATTAATTTCACACAGACCTTCCCATTAGCAGTGTTACTGTTTAAATTATGTACCAGTCGTTTTTTTTTCTTTTCCAGCTGTTACTTTTTTGTTTGATCCTTAACCCACCAGGAAATGCAATAAGAATTGATGTGGTTTGTGTCCGTCTACAAGAGGGACAAAAGAAGAATTAATATTTGGGTTGTGGTGAACTATTGATTTTCAGAGAGAAATAGAAAATTTCCAGGTGGACTGGTGTGAATCTATTCATGACATGATGCAAATATAATAGTTTTCACTAATGATGTCACTGTCACTGGGTAAGTATTCTTTTTTCTGGCCCTGTTATTTGAATGAAATGTCCCTTTAAAGATTTTGGAGTAGGTTTAATCATCTCATTTCCTTGAACCTTTAAGGCCAGCGGTGCTTGGACTCAATGTAAATTGCTTCAGACAGCTCTTTGGGCCATCCTGGCTTACCAGATTTTCTTTGCTGTCAACTTATTGAAGATTTTCAAGTAAATGGCTTTTTGATATTATTGCCATTTTTGGAAGCTTGTTTATCCCATTCAAAAAACAAACGCATGGACGCATGCACACACACACACACACATGCACATGCATCATTCAAGACGTGCCTTAATTGATGACAAGCACCTGTGAATGGAATTACGTTAAATAATTCATTTGTGATGAAAATGAAATGTCAGAGCAATGACAGTCTTAGCCAAGTAATTAAAATCAGCAAACAGGAAAAGCCATCATCCCTGTTATCGCAAGACAATCAATTGACATCTTTTCTGGGACACACTTGGTTGTGGTAGTTAGAGCCCCAATACTTAGGTCATGGCATTAGAATACATGTTAAATGATACGTCTCGGATGACTTCCGGAATCGGGGCATATACTGCGAATGATACAGCTGGTGATGAAAATTCCATACATAAGTGATTAGGCATCTTACTAGTTAGTATCAAATTGTGCAAATATCGACTGTAAATGCTATCTACTACAGAGTGTTATTCGGAGGTGAATTGATGCATCTGGTTTGAAGTGACGAGACCAGTCATTTCCCCGTCTTCAACGATCGTTACGAACGGTTTGGAAAGTTAAAAAATCCAGAATCTTCATCTCAGACAAGGCGGCGCTTTTACATACATTGGTGACACTGGTTTTACAATGTATGTCGAATGTCTAAGATGAGTTTTAGCATGAACTAATCACGAAAAGAACTCGCCATGGCCTATACAAATTTCAAACATCTGTCATCCAGACTTGCTTTGCTAATTTTGTGCTTCTTCCTTTTTCATACAGACAACTGTTTACATGCTTCTCAATTCCAGGTTGTGCCCATCTTTGGTTGCCATAACAACAGCATCAATTCTGGCAATGGGATAAACCTTACATCTGCAATGCCAGATGTAGTAACTGTGCAAGTACACGGCATCTATGCGTGTTCTTTGCATATAGAAACATCCTCACCCGATAAGTCAATTCTGCTACAAGTTCTTGATGGTGTACTTCAAGGTACGGACTACTTATATGCAGAGAGGGTTGGAGAAACGGACACCTGTACACAAAGATTTGTTAGCTTCATGAACCACCTTGGAGTATGTGTAGCTACCTTTGGTAATACACTACACCTCCACTTCTTTGGGCAACTTACGCTTCAATTACAAGAATTATCTACGAACCAATCTGAAATCAGTTGTGATAGTACACCAAGACATGTGGATAAATCAGAGACTAACCACACCACGTCAGGATGCACAGACCTGCAAGAATTTGACTATGTTCTTCGGTGTGGGGATGATGAAGTGTGTGATATAAACTGCTCTCGTGGTTGCACGTGTATAATGGGTGACAGAATGGTGGAGTCCCAGTGCGTGACAAATAATCAAATGCCCAAAGAACAGGATACATTGTCTTCCAATATGATATTTTATTTCTGAATTTGACCGAACAGAAACTTTCACGACTGTCACCGGGTTGTTTCCAAAGAATCGGAGGATCATTGTATGAGCTTTACCTTTCATACAATAAACTGTCCGCCTTGGAGGCCAATTCATTTTTAGGTATGGCAAATCTAACTTTCTTGGAACTAAGTTATAATAAGTTGACAACCTTGTATAATGGAACTTTTGAAGGCCTAACAGCTCTTAACTTCTTATTTCTGGAACACAATGGGTTGACGTATCTACACCCTGGGGCATTTGAAGGATTGCATGGAATACTTATGCTGTATTTAAGCAACAATCATCTCAAGTCTTTGGAAAAAGGAGTATTTCAAGGCCTCATGACTTTACATACCTTATACCTCGACCACAACAAGCTAGTTAATTTAGACGCTGGTATTTTTCAAGAGTTGATGGTTTTACAACTCCTTTCTTTGAAAAATAACACACTGACTACTTTAAGCAAAGGATGTTTCCTGGGATTACAATTTCTAACATTGCTGGATCTGCAGCAAAATGAGTTTAACACACTACTGGCAGGTGCATTTTCTTCTCTTCAAAGTGTCCAGTGGTTAGACGTGTCGCAAAACAAATTAGTCAAACTTCAACCTGGAGCCTTTGCAGGTCTAAACAGACTTAGAGAACTATACCTGCAGGGGAATGACTTGATTGAAATAAGCAGTGGAGTTTTTGATGGAGTGCACAGAGTCACAAATTTCCTGCAGTGCCAACAAATTTAACAACTTCCACTATCTACACGGACATGACAAACCTGTCTGTGTTAAATCTATCTGAAAATGCACTGCAAAGCCTTCCTCTTCTGGGGAAGTTCTCATCACTGGAGACACTTTCACTTTTGGGAAACCAATTCACCGAGCTCAGCAAGAAGACATTTGTTGGTCTCAGCACTGCAGTAAATATCTCTGTTGATCAGCCCGAGTTTTGCGAATGCTTTGCGAAATCCATACCCGGATGTAGAGCAAGAAACCCCAAATCTTCCTACTTCACCTGCCACCTACTGTTATCTCAGATGACTTTAGTTTTCTTCATGTGGATACTAGGATGCAGTGCCCTCATAGGAAATATATTTGTGCTGAGCTGGAGGAAACTTAGAAAGCAGCGAGAACATGAGGTTCAGTCTCTCTTGCTTAGCAATCTTGCCACGTCAGATCTACTCATGGGTATCTATATGCTTATCATTGCATCAGCTGATGCCTATTTTGGAGAGTACTTTCCACTGCAATCTGAGACCTGGAGAACAGGTATCACTTGCAGGATTGCAGGTGCTCTTGCTATATTATCCAGTGAAGCCTCCGTGTTCTTTGTGATGCTGATCAGCATTGACCGATTCATTCGTATAAAGTATCCCCATTCTCCCCGTAAGCTGCGTAGATCCTCAACATGGGCCGCTGCCTCTGCAATGTGGATTATAGCTATGATTCTGGGCATAGTCCCGTCTGTTTTTGCAGGGAAAAATCCGGAGTTCTATGATAACTCGCATGTGTGCATTGGACTCCCTCTTGCACAACAACTGGTTTATAGAATAGAAGAGGTTAAGGTCGGCACTGGGAGTACACTTTATGAAGAACAATTCTCGGTTAATGTTACTACTTTGCAAGGTCAAACTCCGGGTATGTACTTCTCCACTGCAATTTTCCTTGGTTTAAACCTGCTCTGTTTCCTGGTCATATTATTTTGCTACATTGAAATCATGCGAGTTGTGTATACATCTTCCAAGAAAACTCAGAGAAACACACGCTCAAGAGAAATGAAAGAACAGATTAGATTGACGACTAAAGTCGCCGCCATTGTGGCCACCGATTTCTTCTGTTGGTGTCCGATTATCGTGACAGGGATCTTAGTCCAGTGCGGGGCAGTAACCATACCTGCATCTGTATTTGCCTGGATGGTGACTTTTGTCCTACCTATCAACTCAGCAATCAATCCATTCTTGTATACCGTAAGTGTTGTCATTGCTGATCGCAAGAAAAGGCAAGCATCGGGGCAGTCCTCTGGAAATGCAGAGGAAGGTGCTGCCATGAAAAAAGGCAGAGCTACCCTTGTTAATAATACCCAAGAAACACTGGACATGTAAAGTTCATTGCTTCATTTCTTTAAATTTATTAGTAAAAGCAAGTTGTCTTTACCCTACAGCTTCATGCATATCTCTCAAATTGCATGATGGCAACTTGCCGGATAAAAATACTTAAATACTGTCAAAGTGCAAATATTCGCGCTACATTAATTTTTGTACTTTTCGTGCACTTCTGAGCAAGCGCGAAATTAAAAACATGCGAACATTTTTATTTTGGGTGCAAGTCTATGAAGGGTAGCTGAAAAAAGCAAATTTAAAAACAAGAAAATGCTAAAAATGGCAAAAGTGTGAAAAATTACATGTGCGGAAATACCACTTTTACAGTACTCCAATTCACACAGAATAATACAAGTTATCTTAGCCAAACCAATGTGGTTCCAATCCACATAGAGTACTACGAGTTATCTTACTCAAACCAATGTGACTCCAATGCACACAGAATGAGTTATCTAATGCAAATGACTCCAATCCACATAGAGTACTACGAGTTATCTTACTCAAACCAATGTGACTCCAATGCACACAGAATGAGTTATCTAATGCAAATGACTCCAATTCATAGAGTACTACGAGTTATCTTACTCAAACCAATGTGACTCCAATGCACATAGAATGAGTTATCTAATGCAAATGGCTCCAATCCACATAGAGTACTACGAGTTATCTTACTCAAACTAATGTGACTCCAATGCACATAGAATGAGTTATCTAATGCAAATGGCTCCAATCCACACAGAATACTACAAGTTATCTTACTCAAACCAATGTGACTCCAATGCACATAGAATGAGTTATCTAATGCAAATGGCTCCAATCCACATAGAGTACTACAAGTTATCTTACTCCAACCAATGTGACTCCAATGCACATAGAATGAGTTATCGAATGCAAATGGCTCCAATCCACATAGAATACTACAAGTTATCTTACTCAAACCAATGTGACTCCAATCCACATATAGTACTATGAGTTATCTCACTCAAATCAATGACTCTAATCCACAAAGAGTACAAGTTATTTAATGAAAACCAACGTGACTCCAATCTACAAAGAGAACAGGTAATCTTACTCTAACCAATATGACTCCAACCCATAGAATACTGAGTTATTTAATACAAACCAATGTGACTCCAATCCACACAGAATACAATGAGTTATCTAATGAAAACCAATGTGACTCCAATTCACATAGAATACTATGAGTTTCTTACTCAAACCAATGCGGCTCCAATCAATAGAATACTATGAGTTACTTAATGCAAACCAATGCGACTCCAATCCACATATAGTACTATGAGTTATCTCACTCAAATCAATGACTCCAATCCACATAGAGTACGAGTTATTTAATGAAAACCAATGTGACTCCAATCCGAATAGTGTACAAGTTATCTTACTCTAACCAATATGACTCCAACCCATAGAATACCGAGTTATTTAATACGACCAATGTGACACCAACCCACACAGAATACACTGAGTTATCTAATGAAAACCAATGTGACTCCAATTCACAGTACTATGAGTTATCTTACTCAAACCAATGTGACTCCAATCCACATAGAGTACTACAAGTTATCTTACTCAACATGATTTGTATATACAATACTGTTCAGCTGCAATATGGCAGGAAGATCAAAATACTTGTTCAAGTTCTAACTTTTATTCTCTAAATTCAATCTAATTGCTCTTATATTATGCATATCGTACTTTTCACTTAATTTATTTTGTACATATTTGCCTAACTAGGGCCCACTATTATGGGCAGTGAATTGCAGATGGACATTAGTATTAAAAATTCTCATGAGCACTGCCTTATATAGTGCAATAAATGGATTAGAATTTTCATATAAAGGCCAACAAAAGTTTGTCTCAGAAGAAATGGAAAACCTAGGCATTCTATTGAGACCAACTTTATGCTCTATTCTTTATGCATAATATTAGTATGTGTGTGTATGGCAGGGGTGGTGAATTTGCAATATACAATGTTACCACAATGTAAATGTCACCAATGATTTTATCTGCCAATAAAATAGCGGCTTCCACCAGCAACTCTTTCTGACCTAATTACAGCAGACATTTTTGTGGCATCCTCATCTTTGAAGATCTTGTTATGATCAGATTTCTGTATGTTGAATAACACATGAAATTAAGCTTGTATTACTTCTCCATGTTACCAAAGGGAAACCTAATTTGCACATTCTTTTTTGACACTTGAAATTAAATCACTTCTAATCATGTGTAACATATTAATTTGTACTTTCCTTACTGATGTATTTCTCTATAAATAAAAACAAGCAAGACTAGATTAAAAACCCAGATCTTATTACACTGTTACACAGGCTTTGAGGCAACCTCCACAAGCAGGTCAATGGCATCTTATGTGAAGTGGAGGGGGAATGGAGATTTCCCCCTAATTTTTTTCTTGCACTTTTTTTTGGGCAAATATCAAGGATTTTTGGCTAAAAAAACACCATATTTGATCAGTGATTTTTGACCCCCCCAAAAAATTTACTTTTTTCTCCAAAATCTCCCCCCCCCCCGTTTTGCCCAGAAAAGTCTACCGCCACCACCGACTACATACAATGACTGCAAGTCGGTTTGAGCACCCTCTCTGATACGACTCAATCTATTGTCTGAGAATATTCAGTAAACTTGATATTTCTTGGTTTTGGCTTGCAAGACAAAATTGGCAGAGGTTTCTTGGGGGGGGGAGGGAGTAGATGGTGAGGGATGGGTTCACGTTTACAATAGCTGTAGATGTTTCCACACCAAGAAAGACACATGGAAACCAAACATGGTTATCAAACCTGAAATTCCAGTATTCCACAGACTCATAAACACCACTTCACCACTTTGAGTTAGGTCACAGTTTTTATGTTGCAGTACAAGCCAGATGGCTTTCCAATTCAACTTTTTATAAATGATTGCACAAAATAATTACATTACATGTCAGCACTAGAGGGAGGGAGAAAATTAAATGGCAACATAAATTTGCCAATGTGAATCCGAAAGTGATAACAAATTACAAGTAATAAATCAATCGGCATAACTATATTAAACCCTTCCCATGTACTCTGTATCATGTACGTGCTTTATTTCATTAAAGGTGCATTTCGTGATTCCAGCACCTTCTGTTTTATTCATTGTTTCGCTAGATATCCTTGAGAAAGATTATTCACAAAATTTGAGTTGATTCCGACCTTGCGATTTGGTATTATGAGCAACTGCTTGTTTCCCAGTCTCATAGGCCGCTGTGCCGTAATTTGTCCATTTACGGACAGAAAATACAAAATTGCGAATTTCTTACAGATGTGACCGAATCTGCACGTAAGATTAAGTACACATGGATTACTAAGGCTAACGATTCAAATGATAAAAAAAATCCCAAGTTTTTTAGGTAAGTCGGGGGGACAAGGTTGTCGATCACAAAATGCCCCTTTAAAATGCATGTGTCACAGAGTAGTTGTAAAGGATATTTAAAATGTAATTATGCCAATCTTTACAATGGATAGGTATTACCAGGCACTAACAGTTGATTTGATTGGTTATAGATATTACCATGTTGTGCTGATTGGCTGAAAAATCACTGAAGTCCACATTGTGACCCAGAGGGTGTATTGAGTGCATCCCACAATGCACCAGTTTTGGGAAATGATCACCTCAATTAGGTCATGTGATCCCACAAAAATCCTATTCTTAACACATAAAACCCTGACTTTTACAATCATTTTAGACCAGAAAGTGCTGGTACTTTAGCTCACTAAGTACTTGAATTTGTTATCATGATCATGAAATGCTTTGTGGTCCTTAAAATTCTTGAACACTTTTCATCCCTAAGTACTGACATGTATTTAGTACAGTACAGTATAAACACATTGCAATGCATTATGGGATTGGTTCAAAACACCCTCTGTCTGTGAACAATCAGCAGGTAGTTCTCATGGGTTAAAAAAAATCCAATAATTTTTCCACCAAAAAAATAAAATACAGTGTTCACTGAATGCCTGTCATGGTGGTTTGTGAATGAGGGCAAAGGTCACTTGAGGTCACCAACATGTGGGTCACTACCCAAGGACCATATGGTATGCAAGTGTCATGAAAAAGTGCACAGGTATGTACATGGAAGCAGTGGGTAATTATATTTATGGTTAATATTAGCATCAACATTTTTACTGCAGACAGATATACACACACACTAACTGCAGACAGATATACACACACACTACCAAAGCAATCCCTATGTTCCGCTTGTTGCAGATGACACAAAAAGGAAATAAAATTGAAAACTCCATTCCCCCTTTACAATTTCCTCTTTGTATTTTTAACCTAGGTCCAGTCTGGTTTTCAAACTAGTGCCAAATATATCTCATATGACATGGATCCCACTTTTGATTCTTCAAGTTATTTTCCCATCCAAGGACTTCCACATAAATTGAAAGTGCAACGACATTGGGTGAAGTGGGCTCCAGCAATAGAATGAAACAATCAGTTTGTACTGGATTTTATCATGAGTCTATTGTTAAGTTGTTTAACTACATGAAAATAACATTACAAATAAATTTGGATCAAATACAACCATGTTTCACTATGTAACTTCCTCTTACGGTTAAATCTAAAGTATCAAGAGTGTATTACAAAATCAATGTATCGTCAAGGAAGTAAATATATTGTCTGATCAGTAAATCTGCATGGTCACTTTGTTTGTGTTAAAAATAGGCTTTTCTTTTCTTGGGCATTCAAGTTATTTCCTTTACTACCAAATATTCCACCTACATACACCAACCTTCAAACAAGGAAAAGCCTGTTGGTCACATGCCTCGTGGAAACACTGATGTATTACATAAATGTACCTCATAATTAACTTGTGGAAATTTTTGGTGGAACCATGGTCTCCAAATGATTTAATTCATGGCTTTACAACAATGCATGCATCACCATGGTGTGTTTTTATATCTATGTATTCAACACAAGATCAATATTTCACTTATTGTATGTTTTGCTCTTTTTAACGGGAGTCACAATGGCGGAATTCCACATCAGCCTGGTTCACGGGACAACCTGCTCCATGAACACCACCACAGCTAGCAATGGAACAAAATGGACAAATTCTGCGATCATTTGGGGAAAGACAACTATCGATGTTCTATCCAAATATCAGTACCAGATTCAGATCCAACATATTTGCTGCAAGTAATAGATGCTCATCTTAAAGTTACTGACTACATATACATTGAAAAGATTGAAGAACTTAATGCATCCACAAAACAATATATCACGCTAGATTTTGCCAACTATGTTGAATCTTGTAGTGTAACCATCACTGGGTCACTCCGGTTACACTTTCGAGGGGCAATGAAGTTGGCAGTAACAGAGGTGCCGCTGTATCAATCCCAGAATGTGTTGTTAACCTCACCATGGATAGATCAGAAATCAAGTTGTGGTAGGTTGAAGGAGTATGACTATGTGGCAACTGACTGCACGGACCAATGGTATGGAGTGGAGTGCAAAGTGAGTTGCCCAAGAAACTGCTCGTGTGCATTGGGCAACAGAAAGGTTGAATCACGGTGTGGTGTTGAGCCGATTCGGGAAGGATTCATCTTGTTTCTTCCTGCCGTCTCCAACTTGTATTTCGGCTACCAGAATTTGACGAGGATAAACAGGTGCTCTTTCTGTACAATCGGGGACCAAGTTGAGACTTTGGATTTAGTTTGGAATAATCTTGAAGTCTTGGAAGAAGGATGTTTCACAGGATTGCACAATGTGTACTGGTTAGATCTGAGTCACAACAGCCTAACTATTTTGAATGAAAATCTGTTCAATGCAACAGTTAATCTAGAAACACTACTCCTCAGTTACAATCAACTAGTGAACATGGAAGTTGGACTGTTCTCAAACCTTGACCATCTGAACTGGTTGGAGTTGAAACATAACAGGATTTCTGCTCTCAAAGTCGCGATCTTCCATAGACTGCGTAATTTGTCAGTATTGGATCTTAGTTATAACAGCTTGGCTAATCTTGAGAGCGGTTATTTTCTCGGGCTTGGGAGTTTGATTCAGTTGGAAATGGGCCACAATCAAATAATAACCCTGAATTCGCAAGTCTTTCTGCACGTCCACAAGATACAACACCTCGATTTTGTAGAGAACAAATTGAGGAGGATTTACTCTGGTGTATTTGACACCTTGCACGATCTTCAATTCCTAAACCTTGCTGATAATTATCTGACATCACTGCCCACAGACTTCTTCATTGCCTTGCAGAAACTTCAAGTACTAGACCTAAGCAACAATAATCTCCATAAAATCACTCACATAGGCCACCTACCTCATTTAACTCAGCTCATATTGAATGATAATAAACTTGACAATATCAATAGAGATACATTTCAGGGTCTTCCTCCAACAATAGAACTATTAGTAGTTGATGAACAAGTTATCTGCAAATGTTTCTTGCCGGATGATACCTACAAATGCATAGCTGAGAATTCACCATCGCAGTATTTGACCTGTGATAGACTCTTAGCTGGAGAACACCTAAGTGTAATTGCTTGGTTACTAGGCTTCAGTTCAATATTTGGTAATCTATTTGTAATATGCTGGAGGAAGACAAGAAAATATGAGAATAAGGTCCAATCTGTGTTGCTTAGCAACTTAGCTGCTTCTGATCTCCTTATGGGTATCTTCATGCTCATCATTGCATCAGCCGATGCCTATTTTGGAGAGTATTTTCCTCTGCAAGCTGAGATCTGGAGAACAGGTGTCACTTGCAGGATTGCAGGTGCTCTTGCTATATTATCCAGTGAAGCCTCTGTGTTCTTTGTGACATTGATCAGCATTGACAGATTCATTGGTATCAAATATCCCTATTCTACCCGCAAGCTGAGAGTAAGGTCAACCTGTGTCACGGTATTTGTCATGTGGATTATAGCACTTGCAATTGCTATTCTAGCATCAATTCTTTCAGCAAGAAATTCAACTCTTTATGATAATTCGCATTTGTGTATAGGTCTTCCTCTTGCAAGGATTGAAACCAATACCACTTCCATTGTCGAACACTCACTGAACTATTTCTATGATTACCCAGAACCATTTTCCGATACTACATCAGCAGGTCCGGTTCCTGGTCTCTACTTTTCTTCTGCAATATTCTTGGGATTAAACAAACTCTGCTTTCTTGTGACACTCATCTGCTATGTAGAAATCACAAGATCAGTATACAAAAGCTACCGTAAAACAAATAGACCTAGTGAACTCGAAGAGCAGATTAGACTGACCATCAAGGTTGTAGCTATCGTAGCCACCGACTTCTTATGCTGGTCCCCGATTATCGTGATAGGGATATTAGTGCAGACGGGATCAGTTAAAGTCCCTCCTACAGTGTTCGCTTGGATTGTGACTCTTGTTCTACCCATTAATTCTTCCATTAACCCATTCTTGTATACACTGACAACAGTAATATTTAAGAGATTAAAATGCTTCCAGGCTAGGGATATCAAAAGAGCGACACCCCAGACTCATCCCACTGCCAGACACATTGACGCAAATGGTGCAAGCCCAGCAAATCCTTCACCAAGCTCCAAGCAACCATCTAGTGGGAGACCAAGTCCCCCAGCTGAATCAGAGCAAAGTCCTTTAAATCCAGCCTAGCAACATGTGATGCTCTTACAAATTAGATGGTAGAAAGGCTCTTGTAATGGATATACAGTCTGAAATAATTAAAGGCACTATCAGCGATTTGCTATCAGAAATCGAAAAAAATAATCAAAAAATCTATTTTGCATGTTTGTAACAAGTATAGGTATTCCTAACATATCTGCAAATTTAGGATCAAAATCAACCTAATAAGGATAAAATCTGGTATTTTAGTCATTACTGTCCGTACGGACACTTACTACAACACATAATTGATGAGATTCCAAAATCTTGAACATTTTTTATGACAATTCTACGAACTTATTCTTCACTTTGGTTATTCCAGCAAAATGCAAATATTTTACTCTTCAGGTGATCACTGATAGTGTCTTACCATGAGTTATACCACTATGATAAATCTGTCGATTGGCCTCATTACAGGAAACAACATGCCAATGAGATCTCTAAAGCAACCAATAAAAGTCCTTCTATATTTGTGTAAACAATACCACCATTACAGTATCTCTGATTTGCTCATTACATGATATTACCTGCCAAGTAACCAATAAAAAATAGTAAAGAGATGCTGACAGATAGGCAGGATGCACCCAGGGGGTTAAGAAAACAAAAGTTTGAAAGATATACCTCAGGGGTGTCCAATCTGCGGCCCGCCAAGAGCTCGTATGCGGCCCCGAGAAGGGTACTTCCCAGAAAAAAAATAATAAGAATGCATATCTCAAATAATATTTTTTTTTATAAAAGATGTAATTAAATATCTCACACAGGGAACCAAAGACCCTACCCACATAACACATACACCCACTCTTAGCCGCACTAATAGATTAACAAGATTTTTATGGATATTATTGCCCGGGGGTACTAACACAAATGACCATACGGGAACGTGGCACAAATATGAGTCTCAGTCTCATTTTCACCCTTCTGGTATATGAATTAACCCAATGCCAATTTTGGTGTAGAAATGTATCACTTTAAAAAAAATATTTGCACATGGTTCAGGGGTGCAAATTCGCTTGAGTTTGCGAGAATCAAATTTACTTGAAATGACAACACTTAATACATGATTCAATGGAGGAGAAATGGATTCTATATCGGATGCTACGAGAATCACTGATTCTCGTCGAATTTACATCATGTGTGATTAATAATTTTGCAATTTTGTTGTTTTTAAAAATTAGTCAAATTTCCTCAATCTCAAGTATGAGTCTCATTTTCATCTTTCTGGAGTGAAAAACAAACCCTTTTCCCCATTGCTAAATTTTGGTGTAGAAATGTGTTGATTTAAAAAAAATATTTGACATTTGTTGGAAAATGCACAATTTCCTCAATCTAGAGCCAAATTTTTCTGAATTTGCTTACAACGGTTGAGATTTTAGAAATACAGCAAATTTTTGTTAAATTTGGCCCAAATCTGCATCTCTGGAATAGCAATGGGTATATTTTTGGGCAAAAAATTGGTATAGAATGGGTTCTACATCCAGACTCTCAAAGGCTCAAAACAAATTTGAGAACCTCACCCCAGATTATTTGCTTGCGGCCCACAATAGTTTTTGATTCAACCAATGCGGCCCCTGCGTCAGAAAGGTTGAACACCCCTGATATACCACAACAAAAAGTGATGTATTAATTATAGTTTGAAGTTGATTGAATTTATACATGTTACGAGGACAGTTTTCTTAAGGCCGAACCAGACATTTCAAAATAAAAATGTTTGTGTGTTAATTAAAAATTGTCAGTCAAATTTAAGATATCCCCTAAACTGCTCAATTTCAAAGTTTGAGATGAATTGGATGTTGTGTTTTGTTGATCCGTAAACCTTTATGTGTAGGACACTGTGTATAATACAAAAAAAAAAAAATTTAATGGAGATCATGTAATATTCTAAGCATGGTTTGTGATTTTCTATATGAAGGACATCATTTGAGCTTAGCTACTTCTGATAGTGATTAGTACGTGAACAAGCATTTTGTATTTTATACAAAACAGGATTTGTTAGAAAATTTTTAGAAATTTGTAGACATGTTACATTTAATTACATTCCCTGACCCTTTGCGGAAAGCACATCTGGCGGAAAGTGTGTAGTCTGTGTCACAGACTCCGAAAAATATTATCTAAATTAGTACTGCGCTAGAGATTAACGTTATCAGTCCGTCATAGCGAATGCATGCAAATGAAACTACATCTCAAATATCTCCGGAAAACGAAGGGGTTCTATGGAGATTTTTGCATCAGAGGGTCTGTTACTATGTTTTGTTTTAATATGTACCGTAATTGGTCTGAACCTATAGAACCTAGCGAGAAAATTGAACGTTTTTGTCTGGTCCTTCGGTGCTCGCAAACACGGAAAAGTGAACACGCAATCGCTACGGGCCGCATCCCTTTTCCCACAATGCATTTCGGTATTATTCCAGTCTTGAGAATTTTCAAACGCTGGTTTCAATTTACGTTTTCAATTTTAGAAACAGGCTATACGTACTTACCGTACCGCCGTACCCAATGGGGTAGCGAAACTAAAATCCCAGATAAATCCCCTATTACAAGATCCCCCTTTGGTATCACTGTACCATCATTTGAATGTTTCAAAATATCACCACTCAACATGGTTTTAATCTTCGAGCAATTCCATGCCATTACTTCTCCAATCCCCAGACACACAGCAACATTCCCTAGTTACACAACCGGTTTTCATTGAAATCCATACACAGAAAAAAATTAAATACTTCTCCCAAAGAATCCCTAGGTTACAAGTTAGGGATTACTAAATGCCACATTACCCTACTGCTGTGGTGTACTCTACAAAACTGTTAGGCTGGTTCCAGAGTAGATTCTCACATACCATTGCTTAGGTCAATGGTTCAGATGATATAAATATCTCAACTTTTAAAGAGACACTGCGCACATGTGAAAAAATAGTGTGCAATCAAGATTTTCAAAATCAATATTTTTGCATGGTTGTAAAGCTTTTATATACAAAAGCCCTCACCCGAAATGATTAAGACCAAATCAGCTTCCTTATGGGTAAACAGAACGATTTTATAATTTAACATCGCCGGCGACGTTAAATTCAGCAGACGACGAAAATGGCTTTTAACACAAGAACACGCACTCCGTATGCATGTTTCTCACACTATGCACACTGTTTGACCGGTCTATAACCTTTGTGGTTTTAATATCAGTGAGTACGAGTCAAAAATATTCCTGTAATATACACATTTGTTGATTAAAGTTATGGAAAACTTAAAAGTTGGCCTACAAATTACCTGGATGTCGTTATTCCTCATATCAATGTCCCTATCTGTTTTGGGGTATGTTATTTTTATGTGTAAAATATATCTCTGTTCTTCCAATGGCCTAGACTATCATTTGAGAGCAAATTGAAGAAATTTCATATTTTGTGAAAATGTGCCAGTGCCGCTTTAAGGTAAATGGGTGGATGATGCTGAGGATCACAAAATACCCCTTAAAGGTAAGGCATGATTTGGAATTGCCAAATGGAACAAGTCATTTTTATTCTGGGGGAGGAGCAAAAAACTTTTAACATACAAATACACACACACACACATGGACAGACAAGCAGAATTGGGTTAGTATGTGCTTCCTGCATTAATTCTTGCAGGTGACACAATATAGGGGGATCTGAAATTTCACAGGCTTCAATTATTCTACTTTATTCTGTTTCATCGACCCGTTTAACATGTACACCCTAAGGCTGGTATTCTGAAAGGGAGTCTAACTTTAGACCTGGGTTTAAACCACAGTTAGTCCTACATGAGTGGACCTTTTTCACTTTCAAAATACTGTGAAAGTTAAGGAAGAAAGGTCCACTCATGTAGGACTAACCCTGGTTAAAACCAGGTCTAAAGTTAGACTCCCTTTCAGAATACCAGCCTAAGAGTTTACACTGGGCAACAAAGCTTCCTGTCAAGTTTGAAATTCATCTTGACACAAACATATACCACCACAACGTACATTTGCAACTTTAGATCTCCAGCAGAACTATAAATACCTTGCTCAAATTTCGAGGGAGAACCAATCTATTGTATTGTTGCAACAACAAATGTGTACAAGGCTATTGTGTCGGTTGTGATTTTGTAACAAGTTCACTTTCGTAAAAATAGATCAAGGAAAGTATACAACAGGAAATGATATCAGCTTTCAAGACTTTGGTTCCCAAATAAAGAACTGCACACATAGCTAATTTTGTTGATTAAAACTTCCCTAAAATTTTTGCTCTTGCAACATTTTCCAGGCATACATAAAAATATCTCGCTTTCTCTTACATACAAAAGTGCTTCCTACAAAAAACAAACACACACACACACATATCAGGGGTCATTATTGGGTACCCTGGATGACCTTTGACCCCAAATGACCCCTCGAAAACGTGACCACTAAACTCGTACGGCGAAACTCTACTACCATACCACAACTCATATCCATATGTCAAAGCACGGCCAAATTACCCAATAATGACACCTGGATGACCTTTGACCCCAAATGACCCCTCGAAAATTTGACCACAAACCTCTTATGTCTGAGCTCTATCACTATACCAAAATTTATATCCGTATGTAAAAGAACGGCGAAACGCATAACCGGACAAACAAACAAACCCACAAACTTGTTTTTTTAGTAATATAGAATTTATTAAAGACCTGATAATGGGGGCACATTTAGGGTAACGTTTTTTTTTAGAACTCTGTAGCAACTCATCCAAACGAATCAAAATAGATAACAACAGACACAAACCACCAACTGGTCTAGGTGCTTTGATGGGGGTCGGTCATGGGTGTTCCCAAGGCCCACATACGACCTTGTCTGTTATTCATACAGAAAAATTCAGGAATAACCCTTACAGTGGAGAGAGAGGGGGAGGGGAGAGAGAGAGAGAGACACACACACACACACACATGGTAGAAACACCCCTCCTACTATATGATACAAGAGAAGAGGAAGTGTTTTTAAAATAGTTAAACATGCTCTCGGATACAGCAGACAATCAAAAGGGAACCGAAACAATGTATAACTACCCTTCGTTCACCCACAACCAAGGTGTTTTTGTAACACTGCAGAGAGAACAGTCTATGTTCTAAAGCATGCGGTACAGCCAAGTGTCAATATAACTGCAATAATTGTGGCCTACATGGTACCTGCCACAGCTATGGATCGTCATTGTGCGGTGATCCTTATCAGCCTCTTATGGGCTTACTTTCAAATTTACCTATACTGTCAGGCCAATGTCCAAGTTACTCCACTCTCCAATTCTAGCTGTTCTACTGAGCAGACTCATAACACAACAACACAAGGGAGTGTAATCCTAACTGGTGATAGGAATCACGCCTGCTCTTTCCTGATATTGGCATCTTCACAGAACATAACCTTGCTACAAGTTCTTGATGGGCAACTCTATGGCGCAGACTACATGTACATGGAGGGATTGAGCAATTTGGACACATGCGAAACTAGGTATTTAGCATTCATGGCTCACCTCCAACCATGCTATGTTAGATTACCCCATGCACTGCAGCTTTACCTACATGGGGAAGTCAGCCTGAAAATCCAAGAAATTTGGTCGACAAATGCTCATTTGAGTTGTATCAGTCAAAGTACGCAAGAGCACCCCCAGATGAGTCAGACAAGCTGCAATGAATTACGAGGATTTGACTACATAGTCCACTGTACAGACCAATGGTACGGTACTGAATGTCAGTTAGGTTGCATAGCAGGTTGTAACTGCACACTAGGTGATAGGCAGGTAGTTAACCAATGTCCGTTTGACAGTCAACTGCATTCATACTCTGGGTTCATTGTCTATCCAAATCATACCTCAAGCTTATATCTGGCTTCTCAAAATGTAACTCACCTAGCTCCTGATACGTTCACTAGAATAGGGCCGTCCCTTCAAGAACTAATTCTGGATAACAATCAAATACAGTCTTTGGACAGAGATGTGTTTAGAAGAATGAGCAGGCTTGAAACATTGGATTTGAGCAACAACAAACTGAGAAACTTAGTCGACGGTTTGTTCGCAGATTTGATTGGTTTAACTTGGTTATCTCTTAAGAGCAACTTTCTAGCCACTTTGGAAGAGAACCTATTCCAGGAGTTACAAAAATCGACAAACCTAGATCTTAGTAACAATGCACTGACTGAGATCAGCATTGGACTGTTTCAGAATATGCCCCAATTGACTTGGATGTCTCTCAGCAGAAACGGACTCTCTTTCTTGGATGTGAGAATCTTTCGAGGAATGCATGCTCTAAATCGGCTGAAACTAGATAATAACCAGTTGACTGCTGTCAAGACAGGACTGTTCCAATCCTTGAGAGATGTCAAGATCATGGACCTGAGTAAAAACAGGATTTCTTTCCTTGAGGACCAGCTCTTCCACACTCAGATTAGTTTGTGGAGTTTAGATTTGAGCCATAATCTTATTACCTTCCTGACCAGTGAAACTCTTGAAGGCCTTGTGAATTTAAACACACTTGATTTGAGTTTCAACATGTTGACACTGCTAGGTACAGCAGTATTCCAACATGTAGATAACCTACTTTACTTAAGTTTGCAAGGGAACAATTGAGAAAATTAACGCAGGCTTTTGCATCATTAGTGCAACTTCTGGAGTTGGACCTATCAAATAACTCTTTAGAAACACTTCCTCCATTAGGTCACATGACACACCTAAGCCGACTCTCACTCAGGGGTAACAGACTAAGACAAGTTTCTGAGCAGGCATTCAATGGGCTTCCTGGGGATTTAATGGTGTCAGTTGATCAACCAGAAATCTGTGAATGCTTTCTAAGGGCTAATGAAAACATGCCTTGCCAGAAATGAGAGATCTCCATACTTGTCTTGTGACAGGCTCCTATCAGAAGTGGCTTTAGTAGTTTTCATGTGGATTTTAGGCATAAGTGCTGTTTTGGGAAATCTCTTTGTGCTAAGCTGGAGGAAAACTAGAAAACAAAAAGAAAATAATATCCAATCTTTTTTACTTTGCAACTTGGCTGCTTCTGACCTACTCATGGGTATCTATATGCTCATCATTGCATCAGCTGATGCCTATTTTGGAGAGTACTTTCCTCTGCAATCTGAGACCTGGAGAACAGGTGTCACTTGTAGGATTGCAGGTGCTCTTGCTATCATATCAAGTGAAGCCTCTGTGTTCTTTGTGACACTGATCAGCATTGACAGATTCATTGCAATCGTATTTCCTTTTACTTTCTATAAGCTACAAACAAAATCATCGCAGATTGCTGTGTGTGCTGCGTGGATTATTGCAATGATTCTCGGCATAGTACCATCTATCTTCGCTGGACAGAATCCAGATTTCTACGACAACTCTCATGTATGCATTGGACTTCCTCTTGCACAACAGGAAATTTCAGTGACTGAGACGATAAAAGATGAGACCTACTTCTATTCCTTCACTTCTGAGACTGAAGATATCACTGTATCAGTAGCACAAGCTCCAGGATTGTACTTCTCCATTGTGATTTTTCTTGGTCTGAATCTTATCTGTCCCTAATAATACTTGTGTGTTATATCGCGATCATACACACAGTAGTCAAGTCATCGAGGAACCCTATACTGCAAAAAAGGCAACATCTGGAGGTGAAAAAGCAGATCTGGCTAGCATCAAAAGTGGCGGCCATCGTAGCGACGGACCTCTGCTGTTGGTGTCCAATTATCGTGACAGGGATCTTGGTTCAAAGTGGAGTAGTCACCATTCCACCATCAGTATTTGCCTGGATGGTGACCTTTGTGCTTCCTATCAATTCAGCCATTAACCCATTCTTGTACACCCTAGCGACCGTCGTAGCTGATTGCATTAAACAACGCGCTCCACAAGGACCGACTCGCAATGCAGGTCTGGAACTGCAAATCATGCAGGGCCTTCTTTACAAGGAAGTGCAATCTCATTCCTACACACAAGTACACAGTATGACAGGAGACTCTTCACAAGAGAAGGGAATTCTTGACCAAATTGGAGAAAAGGAACAAATACCAGAACTTGTTTGAGTCTATTTTGCAATAATTATGACAAATGCTGTAAAAAATAACATTTTTTGAGTTTTTGTAATATAATACAGAACTTACTACACCAACATGCTCTCAAGGCTTACTATGGCATCCGGTTAGAAGCTCAGGAAATCTGAGTTAAATCGTAAATTCAGAACAGATTTATAGGAAAAGGTTTGAATTTCAAAGCAAGAAGAAAACCCCAGAACCAACAAAAAAATCTGCAAAAGCTTGAGAGGGAGCATGGATTGGAGAACTAAATTTATGTAAAGTCACACCCATTGGGGATCAAACTCAGACTTAAATTGGTGAAAGACAACAGATGTTACTGCTTCACCAACTTCCTACTCCATACAATTTAAAGCTTTAGGGACCGTTTAGGCTAGTGGTTAAAGATACACTGGCACATTTGAAAAACTGTTTCCTCAAGATTTTTCAAAATTGATATTTTTGCATGGTTGTAAGGCTTTTATATACAAAAGCCCTCACCCGAAATGATTAAGACCAAATCAGCTTCCTTATGGGTAAACAGAAAGATTTTATAATTTAACGTCGCCGGCGATGTTAAATTCAGCAGACGACGAAAATGGCGTGTAACACAAGAACACGCACGCCGTACGCATGTTTCCCACGCTATGCACACTGTTTGATCGGTCTATAACCTTTGTGGTTTTAATATCAGTGAGTACGAGTCAAAAATATTCATGTAATATACACATTTGTTGATTAAAGTTATGGAAAACTTAAAAGTTGGCCTACAAATTACATGGATGTCATTATCCTCATATCAATGTCCCTATCTGTTTTGGAGTATGTTATTTTTATGTGTAAAATATATCTCTGTTCTTCCAATGGCCTAGACTATCATTTGAGAGCAAATTGAAGAAATTTCATATTTTTGTGAAAATGTGCCAGTGCCAGTGCCAGTGCCGCTTTAAGTAACTTGCTTCAGGTTCAAAAAGTCCCTGGTTCAAATCCTAGAAGACCAATGACATGCGGGGATTTCATTGGGTTCCAACACCATAAGAAAAAGTAGAAGTTAGTAAGATCACAAAATGCACCTTTGAGAAAATGTTTGTAACTATTTTTATCATGAAGTAATCTTTGCAAATTCTTTATCTTTATATTTTATCATTCTTATAGTCATGAGACAGAATCAGGCACCACATTTTTTAGATTGGCTTGAGTGCTTTTACTGACCCAAACAGTTGTTTCCCTCTTTCAAATCTAGGTTCAGGTTTTTAGGTCTTAACTGATCACAACAGGCATCAATCTTTGAAATTAGGACACTTCAAATCATGATATTTCAATGTGCTATATTAATTTCCTCATTGATTGGTCTTTAAAAATGCTTCCTTCAAACTGTGTTAGAAACTTTTGTCATCTTTTAAAGAAACACTGGCACATTTGAAAAACTGTTTCCTCAAGATTTTTCAAAATTGATATTTTTGCATGGTTGTAAAGCTTTTATATACATTAGCTCTCACATGAGATGATTAAGCCCAAATCAGCGATAAGACGACAGAAATGTTGTTTGACACAAGAAAACACACGCAGGTGTTGATTCCCACAGCATCCACCCGTTTGAACAGTCTATGACCTTTGTGGCTTTAATGTCCATGGGTAACAAGTCTATGATATTCATGTATTAATAGGACACATTTGTTGATTAAAAGGTACAGCAAACTTAAAAGTCAGCCTACAAATATCGAAGCCTCTGGTTTATTAATGGCCTATCTGCTTTGGGGTATTATTTCATGTTGTAAAATATATCTGGATTCTGCATGGTCTCGACTATATTTGCAAGCAAATTGAAGAAAAGGAAACATTCCTATTTTGTGCAAATGTGCCAGTGCCGCTTTTATGACTCTCTTATTCTAGAGTCATTTGCCACCTTATGAACTTTTCTAATTTTGTTGTAGTGCTTTAATACAAACTAATACTCAACTCATCAGTATGTTATACGGAAAACATAGATAACTCACATTGTTTTTTATTGTTCCTTTCAAGTATTTCGTAACCAAATATCCAATATTAGAAACCTATTGATTGTCTAATCTTTATATGAATTCCAATGTATATGATCCAATGTAAGAGGTAAGAATCAATTCCTCTCCTCCCTCTATCTCTCTCTCTCTCTCTCTCTCTCTCTCTCTCTCTCTCTCTCTGGAGGGACTCTAAGCTATACTGATAGATTAATTAAATTACTGGGATTAAACCCTGATATTGACATTTAATCAGATATCTATCATCCAAATACAATAACATTTAGCTGAAATTAGCCCTTAGGTGTCAAAAATACTGGCGTGGATTAATATATGAACTCGGTGCTGAGCATATCACAGGATTTTGCTGATAGCATTGCTCTCTGAATTCTCTGTCTACCACACTGATTTCACCCATTAATATTAAAATGTGTATGGCCGTTTGTTTGCACAAAAAGAATTACCAAAGCAATTGATGTATTGTTGTATGGAAATAAATAAATTGGAATTGGAATAGTTTTATGAGATGCCTGAATTGAAAACAGGATTCCACAGAAGTTAGAGAAAATTGAGTACAGACTGGACAACCCAAGTCATGTGAAGTTGCAGTACCGAATAATGAACCAATGGTGAATAACAATTTTTTTTGCAAGGTCTGCTGCACTGACATATTTTCTGATTGTTGTACCTTGAAGCAATTGAGTACAGATTGGACAGCCTGTGAAGTTGCAGTACCGAATAATGAACCAATGGTGAATAACAATGTAAGGTCTGCTGCACTGACATTTTTCTGATTGTTGTACCTTGAAGCAATTGAGAACAGATTGGACAGCCTGTGAAGTTGCAGTACCGAATAATGAACCAATGGTGAATAACAATGTAAGGTCTGCTGCACTGACATTTTTCTGATTGTTGTACCTTGAAGCATTGAGTACAGATTGGACAGCCTGTGAAGTTGCAGTACCGAATAATGAACCAATGGTGAATAACAATGTAAGGTCTGCTGCACTGACATTTTTCTGATTGTTGTACCTTGAAGCAATTGAGTACAGATTGGACAGCCTGTGAAGTTGCAGTACCGAATAATGAACCAATGGTGAATAACAATGTAAGGTCTGCTGCACTGACATTTTTCTGATTGTTGTACTTGAAGCAATTGAGTACAGATTGGACAGCCTGTGAAGTTGCAGTACCGAATAATGAACCAATGGTGAAAAACAATGTAAGGTTTGCTGCACTGACATTTTTCTGATTGTTGTACCTTGAAGCAATTGAGTACAGATTGGACAGCCTGTGAAGTTGCAGTACCGAATAATGAACCAATGGTGAAAACAATGTAAGGTTGCTGCACTGACATTTTTCTGATTGTTGTACCTTGAAGCAATTGAGTACAGATTGGACAGCCTGTGAAGTTGCAGTACGAATAATGAACCAATGGTGAATAACAATGTAAGGTCTGCTGCACTGACATTTTTCTGATTGTTGTACCTTGAAGCAATTGAGTACGATTGGACAGCCTGTGAAGTTGCAGTACCGAATAATGAACCAATGGTGAAAAACAATGTAAGGTTTGCTGCACTGACATATTTTCTGATTGTTGTACCTTGAAGCAATTGAGTACAGATTGGACAGCCTGTGAAGTTGCAGGTACCGAATAATGAACCAATGGTGAAAAACAATGTAAGGTTTGCTGCACTGACATATTTTCTGATTGTTGTACCTTGAAGCAATTGAGAACAGATTGGACAGCCTGTGAAGTTGCAGTACCGAATAATGAACCAATGGTGAAAAACATGTAAGGTTTGCTGCACTGACATATTTTCTGATTGTTGTAAACCTTGAAGCAATTGAGTACAGATTGGACAGCCTGTGAAGTTGCAGTACCGAATAATGAACCAATGGTGAAAAACAATGTAAGGTTGGCTGCACTGACATATTTTCTGATTGTTGTACCTTGAAGCAATTGAGTACAGATTGGACAGCCTGTGAAGTTGCAGTACGAATAATGAACCAATGGTGAAAAACAATGTAAGGTTTGCTGCACTGACATATTTTCTGATTGTTGTACCTTGAAGCAATTGAGTACAGATTGGACAGCCTGTGAAGTTGCAGTACCGAATAATGAACCAATGGTGAACAACAATGTAAGGTTTGCTGCACTGACATATTTTCTGATTGTTGTACCTTGAAGCAATTGAGGACACCAAATTGACAACCAGGTTGCCATGGCTAGAGTCAGCACATTGACGAGAGCATCTTTCTATTGGATCACGTACAATTCGCGCAAGCATGTTATGCCGATTATCCTTGCAACACCACTCAACCAAACAGTTGTTCCAGGGACCAATTTCACTGAACATTCAAGCGTAACCATCTACGAACCATCAACAGTTCGGTTCATTCCTCATCACAGCATCATCATCTGAGAATGTAACGCTGCTACAATTTCTTGATGGGCCTAACTCTATGGTGTACAGACTACAAATGTATGTGGAAGCAGCCGCGAAAAAGAAGCAGATTCTTGTCACTACAGATATTGGCATTCATGGATCCCCAAGGGTCTTGCAGTGTAATGTTACCACAAACACTTAGGCTCCACATCCGTGGGCAAGTTAACCTGCTAATTCAAGAAAGTTTGTTCTCCAAACAAATCTCTGACCAGTTGTATTGGTCTGAATGAAGTAGAACCCTCATGGGTAAGTCAGAAAACAAGTTGCAAAGGTTTACCAAGGGTTTGACTATAGGGTTGAGTGTAGAAAGCATGAGATTGGTACTGAATGTGACCCTGGGGTGCATAACGGGATGTAACTGCACTTTAAGTGATAGGCCAGGTTTATTTCTCAATGTCAGGATGATCGTTCAATTAACATTGAAATCCGGATTCCTCAAGTTTGCAACATAACACTTCAGGCTATATTTTAGTGAATAAGGACTGACGTGACTGATATGGATCCAGATTGTTTAGCACAATAGGACATTGGGTTACACTTCTGTTTCTCTTGATATTCACTACAAATAATAGATAAAGACTTATTCAAAGGGATGGGCAACTACAAATCTTGGATTTATTTGCAGCAACAATTGGCTGAACTACATGCCAGTCTGTTCACAGAATTGGTTAATTTGACTTGGCTATCTCTCAATGAAAATCTGTTATCCCAATTTGCATTCACTTTGTTTCAAGGCTTGATCAGTGTAACACATCTACATTTTGAAGAAGAACATATCCCATACATTCAAGATGGTATTTCAGTACTTCTACCAGTTTGCGACTTTGGATATGAGTTAAAAGATCTCAAAAAACTCTGATATGGAGATGAGCGGTTGTTGTCTTAGTAGTCTCATATACAACTTGACCTTAGCTATAATGAACTCAGAGTCCTAAATTCAAGGGGTTATTCAAAACAAGTGCCCATACTTGAACGCTTAATCTTGAATAGAAACAATTGCCCGAGATTGGTCAGGCTTTCAGTACCTGAGGACAATGAGGTTTTTAAATTGAAAAGCCAAACAAACAGCTTAAGGCCCTACCAGTATTAGGTAACATGCCTCAACTAGAGACGCTGTTACTTCAAGGCAATTCATTTCAGAAATTTTCCAAACATTTCTTCAAAAGGTTGCCTTTATATGTAAGTATAGTGGTTGATCAGCCTGAAATCTGTGAATGCTTTCTACGAGACAACCAAACAATTCTGCCATGCTACCAGCCCTAGGTCCCCCTATTTCACATGTGACAGACTCCTACAGAAATAGCCATAGTAGTTATCATGTGGATTTGGGGATTTGGTGCTATTTTGGGAAAGCTCTTTGTGCTAAGCTGGAGAAAAACTAGACAACAAAAAGACAATAACGTTCCAATCCTTGTGGTTACTCTTGCACTTGGATGCTTCTTGGACCTTACTCATGGGGTATTATAGTGCTCAAGCTGGCATCCATCAGCGGATTCCTATTTTGGAGAGTACTTTCCTCTGCAATCTGAGACCTGGAGAACAGGTGTCACTTGCAGGATTGCAGGTGCTCTTGCTATCATATAAGTGAAGCCTCCGTGTTCTTTGTGACTCTATCAGCATACAGATTTCATAAAAAAAAAACCCCGGCCATTAAGTATCCATTACTATGCGCGCAAACTTCACACTACATCGACTTGGGTGGTTGTGTCTGTCATGTGGGTATCGCTATGATCTGGCAGGGTACCATCTGCTTTAGGCGGGAAGAACCCCAAATTCTATGCCAAACTCCCATGTCTGTATGGAGGCTTCCTGTAGCAAGGCAACCAAATTTCTTGTCTGAAATAATCAGGCTGAGGGAGACTTTGGGGAAAGCTCATATCAAAAATAGAAATATAATGATTCTTGTGAGGGTTCCAATCTTAATAAAAAATAATCCTGCGTACGTAATACTCTATTGAATTCTTGTGTTAAAACCATCTGTTTTCTAATCATAATAGCTGTTATGGTTCCAGAAAACCATCTATATAGATGTCATCTCTGACAAAAGCTTCACAAAAAATCAAGAAAAGAGCAGGACTAAAGAAAAAACAGATCGGCGGGACTATCAAGTCACAGCCATAGTAGCCCACAGACTTCTTTTGTTGGTGTCCAAGATTGTGATTGGGATCTTGATTCAAAGTGGAGTAGTCACCATTCCACCATCAGTATTTGCCTGGATGGTGACATTTGTGCTTTCCTATCAATTCGGGCCACTTAAACCACTATTTGTACACATGCAACAGTTTATCTGAACAATCAAACAAGAGCATTAGCTAAGCCAGGTCCAACACATAGAGATAGATGAATAAAAGACTAGAGTACGACAGCCATTTCAATTCAACAAGCCATTGCGGACCACCTACAGTTACCGTCCAAGATCATTACTATATAAACCTTACAGCATGGGAAAAAATGCCCTGTATTGTGATTCGCAAGGTGACCCTAGGATATAAAATGATCCTTAGAACATATCCAAGAAATCATTCAGGCATGAGGTTTGTTCAGAAATTTCACTGTCGCAAAGATCACACAATGTTTTTTGTCCAGTTCAATATGGCATCCAAAATAACATGGGCTCAGTTATGTTCGTAGCTGCTATGATGAGTGTGACGTTAGTACACAGTTGTAAGCACATTCTAATATTGTCATTAATATGGAACTTCGACCTTGGTAGGTGTGAAACAGTTGTCTGCCAAATCGTTCGTTTTTATTAGTGTGGTAATCAGCGAAAAATACACATGTCATGCCCATTCTAAATAAATTACCAAGAACAGCCCAGAGACCTGGACAACCACAGACACGTGGTGTCTGACAATGAAGAGATAAGTCCTTATTGAGCAAATTTGTGGAGAGTTATGTAAACAGTATTCACAGTGATTTTCAATGAAAAAGTAGTCCAAAATAATTGACTTTCAATCTATCATTTACACTAAAGACGCACTTAAACATCAAATGCAGCCTCCAGTTATGTTTTCTGATGAATTTATAGTCTTGCAACCTATAAATATGAGATAGTGAGCAATTAAAATTGATCTGACACTTTCTAAGGTATGGGTAAAGTATTTTTGATATTCATTATCCCCATGGCATAGCAAATCCTTAAGGTGCTTGTTCCGATTTATTAGTATTGTGTTCTCTAATTATATGAGAGCCTGGCACTTGCACATATGCCCCATCAAGTTACCGTGGCGAAACAAACTTGCAGTTTTGATGGAACGATGCAATAATGCATGTTGCAAAGCCTTATTCAATATGTGCTAACATTGATGGTTAAACCCTAAAATGGCAGTTTTTTGTTTATATCTTGGGAATGAAATGGATTTGAGTCTCAAATTTCAGGATGACAATGAGAAAAACTACGGCCTTTCATCTTGATATCAAAATGGATAACTTTTCCGGGTAAATCAGGGGGTCACAAAGACGATCGGGAAACACGCACATTTTAACACAGTTATGTGTATGTGAAACTACATTTTTAGACAAATGGATTCGAACAGACTTAATTCAATAAAACCAACTATTGGACTCAAGGGGCTGATGTTACACTTTTTCTGTAGTGTATCTAAGATGTATAAAAGTGATGCATGAAGTAATGTAAAAAAAGTCATGTTTTATGGGGAAGTTTTAATTATGCAAGTAGTCCAGGAGATGGATACAGGTTAGATGTATTAATAAAAAGTCAAAGTGGCAGTGGGCATTTTAATGAAAACTCAGGTGGTGGACAGAGTCTTAACGTGGCACACTTGATCCTTATAGGCATTATCAGCATAACCCTAAGGTCAAATATAAAAAATACACTCATATACACTTGCACTACACAACATTTACACTTGCACTACACCAACACATACACTTCCAACTCACAACATATCCAATTGTACTAACACTACATACAAACACCAACCAACCTCACAAAATTTCAATCTGATTAAAGGGCGATGACCCGATTTAAGTATATGAAGTTTCCATCTTGATAGAATGGCATTCACCCCAAAACCCCATCTGCAAAGTTTTGCGCCGATATTTCAATCCGGTTTGATGTACGAGCGAAAAACATGATTTTGTAAGCTCCATAGAGTACTGTGTAAACTTAATATTGGTTGACCAAAATGGGGGCACATTTTCGCTCGTAACTTCCAAACCAAACAACCTTTAGCCCTAACATTTCACAGGGTAATGATAAAAAGAGTAGCTTTCTTTGATATATGAAGTTTGACCACTTCCGCGTAAAACCCGGGTGACTGGGGACGAGGTATTAGCGATCGGACCATATAGATGGTGATCTCTATTGGTAAAGAAATAAATTAGAACTATTAGTTTTCTACCTTATGTTCTGAGAATTATCCTACAGTGGGACTATGGGGGAAATGATAACGGTTGTAACATTTGACACACTGTTACGACCGTTATGATCTGGGGTTACATCTGAGAAGTATGCAGTGTACATTGCTAGAATTGCACCTGCATGGGTAATCAGGTAATAAATTATTACTCACACCACTATTTTCATAATTAATACCCAATGTTACAATTCTTTCCCCAAGAAAGTGAACATTTAGAACACAATTTTTTTAATAAAATAAAAAGGTGGTCACTATCACACAAAAAACATCTTTCACTTTTTATCTCTCCTTACCTTATACCCATAAATTATGTGAAAAGTCAATCAGTATTCCACATTTTTCAAAATGGGGCAATGAATTTCTGCAAGCCTGATAGGTACCTTTACGGTGAATACACCGTATATTAATTACTGGTCTTAATTTCTATAGTTCTTTCTTACATCCTTGAGCAATACTGTGTGTGTAAACGTTATTTTGATTGTAACTTATGTTGTTGGTATCTTATGAGTTTACGAGTGCTTAACGTTTTGTGACAGTGCTGTTTGTGCTCCTCGGCATTCCCTCACAGCTTAGGTCTTATTCTTGCTTTTTGTATTGTACCTTGTTATTGCTACAAATTTAATAAATATATATATATATATATATATATTATATATATATATAATATATATATATATATATATATATTATATATATATAATAAGCAAAGAGCCCATTTGATTGATAGAAAAAGGTAAATTTTTATTGTGGTGGTGCGTCCTGCTTGATTTATTGCCATCATGACACAGCTGTTTGAAAGTCATTCATTAAGACAAAATGGGAGTAAAAAAAAATATCAATGGCCACACACTTTTGACAACTAATTAGGAGCATTTATTCCACTAACTACACCCTGTGTAAATTTGATGAAATTTCATTGCGGGCAAATATGATTTTTCATAAAAATTTAAATTAACACGTCCTTCTATGGGAAATAGGCATATAAAGAGAGTGCTATAACATACAAAATTATGACCTTTGAAGGCCTATATGGCAATATTCCCGCAATGGATTCTTCTGCATTTTGCGGAGGTAATAGCTCTTGCATGTCCCTACTTAAATCAGTTGTCAAAATTGTGTCGCCATTGCTTAAAATTGCTCTAAAAATAAAAGAGACAATTTGCATGGGGTCAAACAACTGTGATGAGTTGGACTGTGCACACACACTCAAGCTAGTGAAAAAAGCTCCAGCTTACCTAAGTTTCTTCCTCAATTTAAGCTTCAGTATATTATTTCAGTACAACATATAGGGTATTGTGTAATGAAAAACTTCATACTTATTCCTAAAGTGGGATTAAAAATTACTTGGACAGGAGATACGCACACCTCATATATTCGCAACAAGTCACGCGGAGGGTCGGCGCATTCTTCGACCAATTACCCATCGCGAAACGAGGTGCAATGTTCCTTCTGGGAGTTCTGGCTCATGCGGTCCACACTCCGTGTTTGATTCTGTCCAACAATTATTATTAGACTGTAAATTAAATACTGTACGCAATGTCCTGGATTTTCACTTGTTGCTCTTTAATCCAGCAGCTGGTTTCTAATAGACTGACCAATATTCACGGTAGAAATAGCACATTACAGAAAAAGGAGAAGACAATTTGTTGGGCGTAAGCTTTGTTTAATTAGAGATATTTGTGTGTAACTGGAATTAACAGTCAGGTGACAATATGATCATGCAATCGAACCCTCACAACGCCAATCTAGCTAATTGGGAATCCTTCCTTCTTTTCTGCTGATTTAGTGGATAATATTACATCATATCTGATACCCCACATACATGTAATAATATATCCAAAACTCAACACCTTCACATCAAATTAACAAATTAAGCCTTAATGGAAACTGTTGTCCTCCAATTGGCTGATTTCAAATGATATGCTTGGCTCTAAAACACATAGGAATGGTGTATAACATCAACTATGATGGAAAGCTAACACAACAAAATCAGCATGGCTAATCTATGCATGTTTACACTACTTACAACACTTGTACTCATATGTACAATGTACAACTTCCAACAGCATTTGCTATGCCAGATCCACCTACACGACCACTTCACCAAACAACTGTCTTGTTCGGCCACAGACAAGTTTCACAGAACCCGCAGTGTAACCATCCTGGAACCACACATTTATTGTATCTTTCTTCATCACACATCATCACCTAGAATACAACCTTGCTACTGACAAGTTCTTGATGGAGAGCTCATAGTACAGACTACATGTATGTAGAGAATATGGATATGAAACTGCCTGGATTACAGATATTCTGCTTCATGGGCCACCTCAAGCCTTGCAGTGCAACTGACCTTACAGAATTTAAACTTCACTTTTCGTTGGTCAAGTTTTCCTGCAAATTCAAGAAAGTCCATCAAAAACCAATTCCTGTCCAGTTGTTTTGGACAGATTGGCAACAGACACCCTGGGTAGTCAGAACAAGTTGCAAAGAATTAACAAGGATTTGACAACATGGTCACTGCACAGACCAATGGTAATGGTACTGATGCCCAGCTAGTTTGCATAGCAGGTTGTTAACTGCACACTAGAGATAGGCAGGTTAGTTAACCAATGTCATGAGGGTAGCCATGAGCTTTACTCGGGATTCATTGTGCTTCCTGGTGGCACTTCAAGCTTGTATTTTGGTAACCAGAGCCAACCTGTAGAGATCTCGTTATACCTTTAACACAATAGGTCCCAATGGATCACAGAGCTTGAATCTGAATGGTAACCACATAACTCACTCTTATTTTTTTATTCCAAGGATGATAAACAACTCAAGTTTGGGATTTGAGTAGTAACAAGTTGGCAGACTTAAATTCAAATTTGTTACAGATGGACATAATTTGACCGGCTTCTATCTCTCAGTAATAAATTTCTTAACTGAAGGCTGGCTGGCACTTAACACGTAAGCTAGGTGTTGTCACTCACGTTTGGTGCTAAGGGGGGGGGGGGGGTTCCATGGAACCCCCCCTAAGGAAACCACTTTCCCGATGGAATTTTCAAAGAAAACTCATACCACCTTTGAAGGGGGCATAGACTAGGCCAAAGTGCAATTATAAATGAGTTCCGGTCTATCGTCTTGGAAATTAGGGCAAATCAATTGTTTTCGAAATGCGTCAAAATCGCTCAAAGTAACATGATGTTTCCGCGGGGCCCTGCTTCCACAGCATACACATTGCAATCATTTTGTGTTTTATAATCTGTGCTAGAAGGACCAATTTACAAATATGTAACACAACATTACCATTTTGTACATTCTTGTATTTTTTTGTGGGGGCAGTCGTATTTGCATAGGTTTGTATCGCAATGGCGCGCAGGGTCGGTCGATGATGGAATCGCTTTCTTTTCAGCACATAAAGGGTTATTTATTTTTTCTTCTTATTATGTAATGAATTTTGTTTCAATGCATATGAAACATGCATGAGCAGAAAAATATTTCTGGCAACAGGTTTGTGCTAATTGGTTTATTTTTAAAATCACACTCCCGTTTGTGGCCCTTAAGGGGGGGGTGCCTAGGGACCCAGCTAATTATCTGCTTAAGGGTGAGAGAATTTTGTAAAATTTTTTTATAGAAAGAAGCGCAGCATCGATAAGGTTGCCCAATTAACAATAAAATTAGAGTTTGAAAATATTTTCACGACTGAGAAATCGCCGAAAAAGCAAATCTTGGGTACCTTGGAACCCCCCCCGTAGCACTTAATTGTTTAATTTATTCCAAGGGTTGACTAATCTACTAGTCTAGATCTCGGACATCTCAGTTTGCAAGCTCTGAGATTCCATTTACTTATTAGAGTGTGGGGTCAAACTAGAGTATTTGAGAGTACAAAACAACAGACTAGTCCCACCTTGAACGTTCAAGTATTTCAAACCCTCATGCTTACAATGGTTAAAACCTGGGCAACATAAATTGGGTTTGCAGTAGAGGTAGGCATGTTCTGTCATTGACTAAGGTATCGCGCATAGACGTAGAAAGAAGCACATATCATCCCTCCACTCTGATATTTTCAGCATCAGATTAGGTCCCCGCTGGGATTTGATATGATGATAATGATATCTAAAATCTCTAAATGGAGAAAGAGTTGAAAGGCCTCGATAGTCTTCAACACTTGACTGGACTATATGAAGTGAGCATGCTTAAATCCGAGGGAATTCCAACATGTGCCAACACTGGAACGCTTAAGTTTGAAAGGGAACAGGTTGAAGCAGGATGGTCAAGCTTTGAGAGATTATTACATATGGAGAGTCTTGACATTGCACAACCACTTAAAGCCTTCCAGGATTATTCACATGAATCATCTAAAGAAATTGTCACTTTCAGGGAATGAGTTTAAAGAAGTCACCAAGCATAGGTTTGATGGCTTGCCCTCAGATTTGCATGTTGTGGTTGATCAGCCTGAAATCTGTGAATGCTTTCTACAAGAAATCCATACCTGCCGTGCTACCAGCCCTAGGTCCCCCTATCTTACATGTGACAGGCTCCTGACAGAAATAGCCATAGTAGTTGTCATGTGGATTTGGGGATTCGGTGCTGTTTTAGGGAATCTCTTCGTGCTGAGCTGGAGAAAAACTAGGCAACAAAAAGAAAATGAAGTCCAATCATTGTTACTTTGCAACTTAGCTGCTTCTGACCTACTCATGGGTATCTATATGATCATCATGGCATCAGCCGATGCCTATTTTGGAGAGTACTTTCCTCTGCAAGCTGAGACCTGGAGAACAGGTGTCACTTGCAGGATTGCAGGTGCTCTTGCTATCATATCAAGTGAGGCCTCTGTGTTCTTTGTGACACTGATCAGCATCGACAGATTCATACGTGTCAAGTATCCATATTCTTCTCGCAGACTCCACGTTACATCAACTTGGGTGGTTGTGTCTATCATTTGGATAGCTGCAATGACTCTTGGCATTGTACCATCTACCTTAGCTGGGGAGAATTCCGATTTCTATGACAACTCCACGTGTGTATTGGACTTCCATTAACACGACTTCAGAGTATTTTAAGTGATACTGAAGTTGAAGTGCAATTCACTTCTTTTAATTATGATATTGAAAGTGTTAAAACACAACAAGGAAAAGTTTCTGGATTGTACTTTTCTACTGCAGTTTTCCTTGGGGTAAACCTTGTATGTCTCCTAATCATAATAGTATGCTATGTCCAAATCATCTGTGCTGTCTACAAATCTACTGCAAAGGCTAAGCCACATGCACCAAGGCAACAGCAAGAAATGAAGCAGCAGATTCAATGGACTTTGAAAGTAACAGTCATCGTAGCAACAGACTTCTTTTGCTGGTGTCCAATTATCGTGACAGGGATCTTGGTTCAGAGTGGCGCAGTCAACATTCATCCATCAGTATTTGCCTGGATGGTGGCCTTCGTGCTTCCCCTCAATTCGGCCATTAATCCTTTCTTGTATACCATAGCAACAGTTATATCTGATCGCATCAAACAGAGACACACCAGCTTAGTAATCCACAAGATGCGCAATTCATGGTGTGGCAGAAAGCGTTTCTATAACAACTTTTCCTTCAATGGTTTTTGATAGAACACACTGGGTTAAGCACGTATTGAATTGGTGCATTTTCTAGAGCTTTTACCTTCCTCAAGTCAGTAACATCAGTGAGTAACTCCACAGATGCAGCACTAAATCGCGAGCATTGATTCAAAGCACTGGCGTACGAACATGCGCGGATATAACTGGCACGCAATATACACGCAAAACAACTTTCTAAATGCATTGACGTCACTGACTCGAGAAAGGTAAATGGAGTATAACTTGGAGTCAGTTTTGCAACTATGCTTATGTACACAGAATTTATTTGGGGAGAATTGGAAGCCTGTTAAGAGAATTCTCTACCTGGTTTAGCAGACGAGTACCCAGGTAGTTTTCTGCAATTCAATCAAGGAATTGACAGATTTTCAAAGAAAACCCCATTAATCTGCCCGTGTGACTTTGACCCAAATCTGTTAACACCCCACATGGACCATGGGTCAGTGGTTCTTCTGAGCATGTTTGGTGATTATAGCAATTGATTTGTGGCACAAGAAAGAATTTATAGATTTTCAAAGAATGCCCCTTTAATTGGCCCACATGACCTTTAACCCAAATCTGGGAACACCCCATATGGGCCTTGGGTCAGCGGTACTTCAGACCAAGTCTAGTGATTATAGCAATTGATTTGTGGAAAAAGGGGTTTATAGATTTCCAAAGAATGCTCCTTCAATTGGCCCACATGACCTTTGACCCAAATCTGTGAACACCCCTTATGGGCTTGGGTCAGTGGTTCTTCTGACCAATTTTTTGCTGCAATCGACCCAAACGTTTGGCAACAAGACACATTTTTACAAGTGGGAAAAGATAGAGTCAACACATTGCCATCACATGAGCTAAAAAATATCCTAGGCCACTTAAATTCCCTGAATTTTCCTGATAATGATATTTTGTGTTTGTTTTTATTCTTTTGTGTTGGAAAATCCAAAATTGTTTCATAAGGCAAAATGAATGAGGCTATGAATAAGGCTTTAAAGCATATGAACTTGATTTTTAATTTATCTACTCGTGTAGTTGGATCTCATATTTGGGGATTGTTTTTGCCACAAACAGAACAGGGGGGTCTGAAAATTTGTGACCAATCTAGGAAATCCCCTAGTTGAAAATCCAGTTTAGATGAAAATTAATTCAGTTTGTTATTGTATTAAATAATACTTCACATCTGGTATTGCCATATTGGAAACTGAAAAAGAAAGCACTTACTCAGAATCCCTTTTCATTTTTTTAGTTAATTCCAATTCAAAAGGTGA